>CAUDMG010002922.1:430000-512500 GCA_958450375.1 Homarus gammarus
TATTTCCCTCAGTAGCCACTTATCCTTCATCCTCCACCACTCCTTTACTTGCTTCATCCACCACCACTCCTTTACTTGCTTCATTCTTCACTCTATTACTTCCTTCATTCTTCACTTCCTTCATCCTCCACCATTTTCCTTTCTTTGTCTTCCTTATTTCTTCTTCCTTCATGTCTCGTTTTCCTTCACCTCACCGTCATTATTCCCTTCCAAAACTTTTTCCCTCCTCCTCCTCCTCTTCCCATCCACTCTACAAGGCACAGCAGCGGTATTAACAGCAGCAACAACAGCAAGATAGGTTAATAACAACAGCAACAACAGCAAGATAGGTTAATAACAACAGCAAGATAGGTTAATAACAGCAGCAACAACAGCAAGATAGGTTAATAACAGCAGCAACAACAGCAAGATAGGTTAATAACAACAGCAACAACAGCAAGATAGGTTAATAACAACAGCAACAACAGCAAGATAGGTTAATAACAACAGCAAGATAGGCTAATAGCAGCAGCAACAACAGCAAGATAGGTTAATAACAACAGCAAGATAGGTTAATAACAGCAGCAACAACAGCAAGATAGGTTAATAACAGCAGCAACAACAGCTAGATAGGTTAATAACAACAGCATGATAGGTTAATAACAGCAGCAACAACAGCAAGATAGGTTAATAACAGCAGCAACAACAACAGCAAGATAGGTTAATAACAGCAGCAAGATAGGTTAATAACAGCAGCAACAACAGCAAGATAGGTTAATAACAACAGCAACAACAGCAAGATAGGTTAATAACAACAGCAACAACAGCAAGATAGGTTAATAACAGCAGCAACAACAGCAAGATAGGTTAATAACAACAGCATGATAGGTTAATAACAGCAGCAACAACAGCAAGATAGGTTAATAACAGCAGCAACAACAACAGCAAGATAGGTTAATAACAGCAGCAAGATAGGTTAATAACAGCAGCAACAACAGCAAGATAGGTTAATAACAACAGCAACAACAGCAAGATAGGTTAATAACAACAGCAACAACAGCAAGATAGGTTAATAACAGCAGCAACAACAGCAAGATAGGTTAATAACAGCAGTAACAACAGCAAGATAGGTTAATAACAGCAGCAACAACAGCAAGATAGGTTAATAACAACAGCAACAACAGCAAGATAGGTTAATAACAGCAGCAACAACAGCAAGATAGGTTAATAACAACAGCAACAACAGCAAGATAGGTTAATAACAGCAGCAACAACAGCAAGATAGGTTAATAACAGCAGCAACAACAACAAGATAGGTTAATAACAGCAGCAACAACAGCAAGATAGGTTAATAACAGCAGCAACAACAGCAAGATAGGTTAATAACAACAGCAAGATAGGTTAATAACAGCAGCAACAACAGCAAGATAGGTTAATAACAGCAGCAACAACAGCAAGATAGGTTAATAACAACAGCAAGATAGGCTAATAACAGCAGCAACACCAGCAAGATAGGTTAATAACAACAGCAACAACAGCAAGATAGGTTAATAACAGCAGCAACAACAGCAAGATAGGTTAATAACAGCAGCAACAACAGCAAGATAGGTTAATAACAGCAGCAACAACAGCAAGATAGGTTAATAACAACAGCAACAACAGCAAGATAGGTTAATAACAACAGCAACAACAGCAAGATAGGTTAATAACAGCAGCAACAACAGCAAGATAGGTTAATAACAGCAGCAACAACAGCAAGATAGGTTAATAACAGCAGCAACAACAGCAAGATAGGTTAATAACAGCAGCAACAACAGCAAGATAGGTTAATAACAACAGCAACAACAGCAAGATAGGTTAATAACAACAGCAACAACAGCAAGATAGGTGAATAACAGCAGCAACAACAGCAAGATAGGTTAATAACAGCAGAAACAACAGCAAGATAGGTTAATAACAGCAGCAACAACAGCAAGATAGGTTAATAACAGCAGCAGCAACAGCAAGATAGGTTAACAGCAGCAACAACAGCAAGATAGGTTAATAACAGCAGCAACAACAGCAAGATAGGTTAATAACAACAGCAACAACAGCAAGATAGGTTAATAACAGCAGCAACAACAGCAAGATAGGTTAATAACAGCAGCAACAACAGCAAGATAGGTTAATAACAGCAGCAACAACAACAGCAAGATAGGTTAATAACAACAGCAAGATAGGTTAATAACAGCAGCAACAACAGCAAGATAGGTTAATAACAACAGCAAGATAGGTTAATAACAGCAATAACAACAGCAAGATAGGTTAATAACAACAGCAAGATAGGTTAATAACAGCAGCAACAACAGCAAGATAGGTTAATAACAGCAGCAACAACAACAGCAAGATAGGTTAATAACAGCAGCAAGATAGGTTAATAACAGCAGCAACAACAGCAAGATAGGTTAATAACAACAGCAACAACAGCAAGATAGGTTAATAACAACAGCAACAACAGCAAGATAGGTTAATAACAGCAGCAACAACAGCAAGATAGGTTAATAACAGCAGTAACAACAGCAAGATAGGTTAATAACAGCAGCAACAACAGCAAGATAGGTTAATAAGAACAGCAACAACAGCAAGATAGGTTAATAACAGCAGCAACAACAGCAAGATAGGTTAATAACAGCAGCAACAACAGCAAGATAGGTTAATAACAGCAGCAACAACAGCAAGATAGGTTAATAACAGCAGCAACAACAGCAAGATAGGTTAATAACAGCAGCAACAACAGCAAGATAGGTTAATAACAACAGCAAGATAGGCTAATAACAGCAGCAACACCAGCAAGATAGGTTAATAACAACAGCAACAACAGCAAGATAGGTTAATAACAGCAGCAACAACAGCAAGATAGGTTAATAACAGCAGCAACAACAGCAAGATAGGTTAATAACAGCAGCAACAACAGCAAGATAGGTTAATAACAACAGCAACAACAGCAAGATAGGTTAATAACAGCAGCAACAACAGCAAGATAGGTTAATAACAGCAGAAACAACAGCAAGATAGGTTAATAACAGCAGCAACAACAGCAAGATAGGTTAATAACAGCAGCAACAACAGCAAGATAGGTTAATAACAGCAGCAACAACAGCAAGATAGGTTAATAACAGCAGCAACAACAGCAAGATAGGTTAATAACAGCAGCAACAACAGCAAGATAGGTTAATAACAACAGCAACAACAGCAAGATAGGTTAATAACAACAGCAACAACAGCAAGATAGGTGAATAACAGCAGCAACAACAGCAAGATAGGTTAATAACAGCAGCAACAACAGCAAGATAGGTTAATAACAGCAGCAACAACAGCAAGATAGGTTAATAACAGCAGCAACAACAGCAAGATAGGTTTCAGATGAAGCAAGAGTCAGACAGGTAAGAATTCATAGCCAGTTGAGGAGACCTTGAACCAGAGACTAGCAAACTTTGTGATCAGACTTTCCCCCACACACTCATCATTCTGTCACTATGTACTCGTATGTAACTTGTTGACAAAACCCATGGCCTTTCAAGCACTTACGCCCTTATTGCATGAGACACGAAGGCAAACGTCTCATTCCCTGTTGGGCACTGTAAACGCTTTTGAGCTTCGCTTTTCACAGAATGCAAGGGAGTGCCCAATAAATTAAATGGTAAAAAAAAACACAAAAAAAACAGATATGTTGTGACCTTCACCTCACTCTCCGTGAAGGAACGAGCGGCTGGGCTGACCACACACCGGCCACCACCTCCTCCAGTAGAGCCCAGAGCACCATACACCAGGCACTGTTTATCAACTGTATGCCTCTCTCTCTCTAGTGTCCATGGGTGTTCACCAGATTGCATTGTGTAGATATTTATTTACGTATCTCTCTCTGTCTGTCCATGACTTTTCGAAATATGTATTAATCTAGATTCCCTTGAAACATGGTGTAATTATTGACTCACTCCTTACACTTTACTTCCTCGAACAACTGGGAACCTACTCGCAGATGATCCAGTTGAGGCCATGAACATACCTGGGTCCCCGCCTTGGACACGACCCCGGTTCTTTATACCTAGATCCAGTCGTGAGGAATACAATGCTCGTCTACGGTGATCACGCAGTAATATTACCTAACACTTTTATGTGAAAGTGTAGCAGCTATCCATCACGTACTTTTAGTGTACCATTTATATGTTATAAACCAGATTATATTTGTTAGGCGCCATCTTAAACGAGCTATAACTCTCCAGTCATATATAATTTACTGTATGGACTGTACTGGATGTAATTTTTGCAGTTAAATAGACTGTTTAAGGTTCTATCACTTAAAGGTGAGCGGGAACAGACTCCTCCTCCCAAGGATTTCTGTAAATAATTTATATTTCTGTTTGGGTGACTATGTTTGACCTTCGACTGTTCATTCCCCCACTTTGGTTTTATATATATTGCTTTTTTTCAGTGTCTTTATAAAGGTGTTGAGACATTTTGGTCGACTGCTGACGTCAACAACAACTATTCGTCTGTTTAGTGTCCATTACAGTCACTACAGACATAGAACAACTTGCAGTGTCTAGTGTCCATAGTAATGTCTCCAAAATAAGGTTATGGACGCACTTACCGTCGTGTACTGGCCGAAGATACATACATTATAGTATGACCAACTGGCATATTATCACCGTCTTGGCGTTGATTAATTATTGGTGTATTAAGAGTCACTGTTTTCATGTCAGTCTAATTAATCAGTTTTTGTTTTAAGTTCCTCCTGAAGGTCAAGATTAGTCTGCATCTTTTGGTGGTAATCATAAGGTGTAGGGCGCGCCACCGAGGGAGTAACGAGGCCTCACCCCAGTTATTACTTATCCACGATAACAGGGAGGGGTTGGTCCAACATGGTCTGGGTTCTTAAGACACTCGTATTTTAACTTATTCCCCAAACTGGTGATGTGAGGACTCGCTCAACCAACCACCCAACCTCTCCTGCGTTGATGGCATTGAAACAGCAGTGTGATGCTTCCGTTTATTTATACTTACGTGTTCTCACTGTTGAACGTACGAGTCTTTTAGAAATCCGAGACCTGGGTATCTTGTCACGTCAGGGGAAATTATACGTGTAATTAAATTTGTCCGATGGTGGTCGTCCTAGGGTAAAAACCAGCGGTGGTAATGTTATTGATGTAAAGTGGATGATGGTGTCTTCTTTCCCCAGTGTATTGTAACTTTTCATACGTCAATGCCACTCCTAAAAAAATTGTGTCGTTATTTTGTTTATGGAGGTAAGTGTAATTATTCTTGATACATTACCTAATTACATGTTATTGACAAGAGTAACTAGTCACTCACCTAACGCTACGTCAGCATAGATTAATTTTTCTCTGTTAGTGCGTGAGAGAGAGACAGGAACCAAACTCGGTTAATTATCGGAATGTATTGACGAGCGAGAATATCATTACAGCGAACACTTATAGTCACCCCAGAGCTCACCGACCAAGGTGACATCCCTAATAACTCATATCATTGTACCATAGCTGGATGATCGTCATACAGGTACTCAATTACGAGTGACAGAAAAGTAGTAGTAGTAGTAGTAGTAGTAGAGTGTGTGTGTGTGTGTGTGTGTGTGTGTGTGTGAGATCAACAAACACGTGACCCCTGATAAGGTTATAAAGGCTGACTAAGCGTCTCTGAGCTTCTTATGTTGGGGAAAAAACAAATAAAAAACTGTTGACTTACATTGGTGCTGGGGCGACAAAGGCTACAGTTTTTGCTAATCAACACAGGTGCCAAGAGGAGTCTTACCTGCTGGGAGGAACGAACATGAGAAACAAATTGGACTAACTGATCACCTGCAGGCTGATCCCAACCTTCCGCTCTCCACTAAGGATCTGTTAATGAATGATGCGTGCTTGTGCGTCTGTATGTGTGTGTGACTAGACAAGTGAGGCACGACTCATCGTCTCCAAGTGACAGAGGAA
Source organism: Homarus gammarus (assembly GCA_958450375.1). Lineage (NCBI taxonomy): Eukaryota > Metazoa > Arthropoda > Malacostraca > Decapoda > Nephropidae > Homarus > Homarus gammarus. The sequence goes on from CAUDMG010002922.1 coordinate 435,964, forward strand.
CACACCGACACTGAACTACCACGTGCTCAAAAGAATTCGCAGTATTCAATTATCATGAAAACAAGGCGTTTGGTAGTTGATGTGCAGTACTCAGCCCGTATACACCAGATAGTCTGCCGTGTTGAAGTGAGTGAATCGTGAGAATAATGAATGATGCTCGCGGCCAAAACTGTAACCTGTACTTATTTATGATCATATCTTAAATGCCTTAGTGATGATAAAGAATGGAGTGGGTGATGGTAGCTTGGCTATAATGGAACACGAGAAGGATGTATGTTTTTCATTACACCATTGATCACTGAGGGTAAGACAAAATACTTAGGAGCGGACGTGAGGTGAGACAGGTGTTCGAGTATATGTCAGGGTTGAAGGACACTAACCTTAAACACTTCACAGAAATAACCAAGTAAATCTTTACATAAATAGTTTTATTTAATTTCCATTGTGACTGTTGCTATTTACCTTTACCGGGTTTAGGGTTAAGCCTTCACACCTGACCATAACTTGATGCTGCAGGTCACTGCCTACACAAATATATCATCACAGTTAAAGAAGGTGAGGACAGAGATTTGGTTTACTCTGATAGATAGTACATGTGATCTTGGGCCCTTCGTGCCCGGTGGCGAGTCCGGTGGTACAGTTTACAGAGGCGTGAAAGTTCGAACGCTCTTGCTTGGCCAGGGCGCAACCGCCGTCCAGCTGACAGCGTACAGAGACATCGTTTTCCAGATGGTCGTGGTTGTTATAATCATGGTCGTGGTTGTTAAAATCATAGTCGTGGTTGTTATAATCATGGTCGTGGTTGTTATAATCATGGTCATGGTTGTTATAATCATAGTCGTGGTTGTTATAATCATGGTCGTGGTTGTTATAATCATGGTCGTGGTTGTTATAATCATGGTCGTGGTTGTTATAATCATGGTCCTGGTTGTTATAGTCATGGTCGTGGTTGTTATAATCCTAGTCGTGGTTGTTATAATCATAGTCGTGGTTGTTATAATCATAGTCGTGGTTGTTATAATCATAGTCGTGGTTGTTATGATCATAGTCGTAGGTGTTATAACTATGGTCCTGGTTGTTATAGTCATGGTCGTGTTTGTTGTACTCATGGTCGTGTTTGTTATAATCATGGTCGTGGTTATTAGGTACTGTAAGTATCTAGTATACTATAGGAAGGATTAGAATAAAGGTTAGAATAATTAGTTAAAGAAATATTCGCCATAAGGAGAGGGTAAAATAAAAAAAAAAATAAAAAAATTATTATGAATCACCGATGACCATTCCGAGATAAATTCTATTATGAAGAGAAGTGACCTTGATTCTGGTTATATTAGTTACCATCTGCTTCAGTCATCACCTGTGCTAAGTCATCATAGTCATCATCTACGTTAGTCAGTTTTAGGCCCATCTCATATGACTGACCGACCATCGATGTTCTTTCCGCGTGAGGGTGTTAGTTTTCAATGAGTCTTATTATTTACGCTGGTGGATGTAAGACCTCCTACCCTCACTGACGCAGCTATGGTCAATTTGGTGTTATTCTTGTTTATAAATGCCTTCTAATCTGTCTCAAGTCTATCCGTCCTGTCTATTGCCATCCCAACAGTCTGTTCGTCTGCGTGGTGTTTGAATGTAAGCCCGTCTGTACTCTTTGTGTCGTCAAATCTGTCTGTCTTATCCGTTGTTGGCGTGTGTCTGCCGGTTTGTCTAATGTGAACCAGTCAGTCATCTGTCTGTCTGTCATGTTAGTTGCCATATTGTCTATTTGTGCATGTATGAATTTGTCTATTTTTGTCAACCTCCTGTCTGTTTCACTGTCTATATTCACCCTGTGTCTATTGTAGTCATCTTCTCCATGCATTCCTGTTATTATCTTTTTATCTCTTCTCCTTTTCTATGTACAGTCACCCACAGGAATAAGTATACATTGTAGCTATAAGGTCGTCTGGTAACGTTGAAACTGCGCATCCAGACGCATGATGAAACTCAGCTCCCCCCCACCTGTTTCTCTAACTATTTTCTGTTTCCCCTTCTTTATTCTTCTATTTACTCATCTTCCTTCCTTTACTAATCCAAACAACATTGAAAAAAAAGTAGGCTAGGAAAAAAAGTGGGAGGAGGAGGAGGGAGCCGTAAAATAACTGCAATCCTGGGCTGACAGTGTACAGCGAATGAGGGTGCGCCAAATCCTTAGACTTGCATTGTTTTCTCGCGTAAATAAAATGGTTAATTAATGGCTTCCTAAAGAAACCATCTATATGGGACCAGGTTTCTTCCACTCTACGAATTTTTTGCGATTTTTCCACCAAGTTTGATGAAAAACGATTGTGCCCTTTCGGCTGCCCAGAACAGACACACACACACACACACACACACACACACACACACACACACACACACAAACAGACAAACAGACAGACAGACAGACGGACACACGCCTAGTCCTATAGTATATTCTATGAAGTGAGGAGGTGAATTGGGAATTAAAAACAAATAAAAGAGGTTTTTTACTCTGAAATAATGGTCAAACACTGCTTTGTATAGATTATTTTTAAATGAGCTAATTTTAAGTCTGCCTAGTGCTTGCCCAGTATGTCATCAAGTACTAGCTCAAAGTTAGTAGTGTCTGTTGTTGTTGTACAGTACAGTAGTGATATTTACTTAGTTAGCAGCTGTCTGGACATGTGTTTCTCAGCCATTCGAACAAACTGTGTATGATGTTCCCAGTGTTTACCTGTGTTCACTGTTGTTGGTGAAGGTGAGAACACCACCATTGGATTTCTGGATCATGTTAATAGTGGCTGTACCGGGGAACACTGTAACCAACTCCTGCACTAGATACAGTACAGGTAGTGTTCCACCTTGTTTATGACAGAGGGACCCACTGGAAGTAATCACAATAAACATGCTGGATTTTTTCTCTTTGACTACATAATTTCTTCTGCCAGCCAGGGAATCTCTGCCAATTAATCTTAACTTTCTGTAATACTTATACTGTATGTCTCTGTTATGGGAGGGCAGACAAGCACAGGTGGAGCCATAAAGTTAGTGGTGCTGGAGCTAACATTGTCATAGTTGAGGCCGAGAGCTGGAAGAAAGAAATATTGTGTTTATTGTCGCCACTCTTCTCCTTCCTCTGTGTAGATCACCTACCTCGAGAAGGGGGAGTCGCAGACGAAGATGGTGCGTGATTAATGTACAGTGAAGGGAAGAGGCTGAATTTTTTTTTTAGTTTAACAAATTTATTGACAAAGCTTGGAGTACAGTTTGCCTATTCTGAGTAATTCAGTCAGGTCTTGACACTGAAGGTGGTATCACTTCTCACTGCCACGCAGGACAGTGGTTCATACACAAAGAAATACATCATATTCATTAACAGCTATATATGTATAGAGGTCAGATTCATGTGGGTAATGTCACTTATTCACTGCCATGCAGGAGAGAGGTTCGTACACAAAGAGATGCATCATATTCATTGACACTATATATAGGTCAGATTCATGTGGGTAATGCCACTGTTCACTGCCATGCAGGACAGAGATTCGTACACAAAGAAGGAAATACATCATATTCATCAGCAGTATATATAGGTCAGTGGTTCACATACATTGGAGTCATATTCTAATTGAAGACTAATCAGTGTGGGCTAGTAAATTTGGGATAAACAGCAAGAATGTCCTCAAGCACTCCCGATTCAATGTAGTAATTACATAGTTCAAGATACAATAAGTCAGGTGGCCTGAAGTCTTTGACAGTGTCACATTCAATAATATAGTGTTCAAGTGTATGCTTTAGAGGTTTATCACAGGGTTTACATGCTGAGTGTTCCGGTATGGGTACAGCGTTACTAACTTGCCAGTTGTGTCTGTATCCCAGCCTAATTCTGGCCACGACTACATCGCATTGTCTGGTTCTGTCCTTATGCTGGCTATACCGGTACCTCTTGTGACCACCAGTAAAAGTACTACACACACACACAAAACGCTTCACATTATTTCACCGAGCGTGTTATGTCGTCAGGAAAAAAATAAAGTTTAGAAATTAGATCTTTTTCATTTAATTGTAAAAAGTGTATATTTATTTTCTCACAAACTGTTACACAAGTGGTGGTCCTCCTGGGGTGGTCAGTATATATCAAGAATTTTACGGTTGTTTTATGTAAGTTACGGACGAATTTTCCTCTACGCTTGACGGTATTTGACATCTAATTGTGGGTATGTCTGGTTTACAGTCGGTGAACATTAATTTTGATGACGAATAATGTCAGGGTAACGCCATGTAGCATACACCGAAAAAATCAAGTGGATGTCGGATATTACCTAAAGTGTCCAGGTATCTTTGTCGACGACTGTACACGTCAGGGATTGAACCTTCCATTAACGCAGCATTAACCTGGTCGTAAATTTTTTTTAGGAGGTGTTGAACCACGAAGATACTTCTCTGTGGACCCTGTTACGTTGTTTTACAGTTACAGTACAATGTTGTACACATTAATATTAACGTTACATATATACTGTAACCTCACAACAGTGTCGCTACACCTGTTAGTGTAGTGTAACTGGCACCACAACGTGTATGAGTGTTGTGTGGTGGTGGAGGGTGAACCTGGTGATTGAGGCAGCCATAAACCATCCCACCTGGTGTAGCGGCTCCCCCACTGGTGTTTATGTGCCCTGGCATGATGGCTGCTGCACAAATCATTACTATCAGCCACACCCAAGATACAGTCAGGCTTGGATTAGTGGTGTGTCCCGTCACCAGATGTTGCCTTGGTGATGTGCACCGTGTGTGTTAGATGGTGTGTACCGTGTGTGTTAGATGATGTGTACCGTGTGTGTTAGATGATGTATACCGTGTGTGTTAGATGATGTGTGTACCGTGTATGTTAGATGATGTGTGTACCGTGTGTGTTAGATGGTGTGTGTACCGTGTGTGTTAGATGATGTGTGTACCGTGTATGCTAGATGATGTGTGTTAAATGGTGTGTACCGTGTGTGTTAGATGATGTGTGTACCGTGTATGCTAGATGATGTGTGTTAGATGGTGTGTACCGTGTGTGTTAGATGATGTATGTACCGTGTGCGTTAGATGGTGTGTGTACCGTGTGTGTTAGATGATGTGTGTACCGTGTGTGTTAGATGATGTATGTACCGTGTGTGTGTTAGATGATGTGTGTACCGTGTGTGTTAGATGGTGTGTGTGTGCCGTGTGTGTTAGATGGTGTGTGTGTGCCGTGTGTGTTAGATGGTGTGTGTGTGCCGTGTGTGTTAGATGGTGTGTGTGTGCCGTGTGTGTTAGATGGTGTGTGTGTGCCGTGTGTGTTAGATGGTGTGTGTGTGCCGTGTGTGTTAGATGGTGTGTACCGTGTGTGTTAGATGATGTATGTACCGTGTGCGTTAGATGGTGTGTGTACCGTGTGTGTTAGATGATGTGTGTACCGTGTGTGTTAGATGATGTGTGTGTGCCGTGTGTGTTAGATGATGTGTGTACCGTGTGTGTTAGATGAATGTACCGTGTGTGTTAGATGATGTGTGTACCGTGTATGTTAGATGATGTATGTACCGTGTGTGTGTTAGATGATGTGTGTACCGTGTGTGTTAGATGATGTGTGTACCGTGTGTGTGTTAGATGGATGTGTGTACCGTGTGTGTTAGATGATGTGTACCGTGTGTTAGATGATGTGTACCGTGTGTGTGTTAGATGGTGTGTGTACCGTGTGTGTTAGATGTGTGTACCGTGTGTGTTAGATGTGTGTACCGTGTGTGTTAGATAATGTGTACCGTGTGTGTTAGATGGTGTGTACCGTGTGTGTTAGATGATATGTGTACCTTGTGTGTGTTAGATGGATGTGTGTACCGTGTGTGTTAGATGATGTACCGTGTGTTAGATGATATGTACCGTGTGTGTTAGATGATGTGTACCGTGTGTGTTAGATGGTGTGTGTACCGTGTGTGTTAGATGATGTGTACCGTGTGTGTTAGATAATGTGTACCGTGTGTGTTAGATGATGTGTGTACCGTGTGTGTTAGATGATGTGTACCGTGTGTGTTAGATAATGTGTGTACCGTGTGTGTTAGATGTGTGTACCGTGTGTGTTAGATGATGTGTGTACCGTGTGTGTTAGATGTGTTAGATGATGTGTGTACCGTGTGTGTTAGATGATGTATGTACCGTGTGTGTTAGATGTGTGTACCGTGTGTATTAGATGATGTGTGTACCGTGTGTGTTAGATGTGTGTACCATGTGTTAGATGATGTGTGTACCGTGTGTGTTAGATGATGTGTACCGTGTGTGTTAGATGATGTGTGTACCGTGTGTGTTAGATGTGTGTACCGTGTGTGTTAGATGATGTGTGTACCGTGTGTGTTAGATGATGTGTGTACCGTGTGTGTTAGATGGTGTGTGTGTACCGTGTGTGTTAGATGATGTGTGTACCGTGTGTGTTAGATGGTGTGTGTGTACCGTGTGTGTTAGATGGTGTATACCGTAATAATAACAATACCAACATTATCAACAACAAATAATGGTAAAAGAAATGTTAATATTTTCGTAGCAATAGTTGTATAAAATAAAACAATAGTAATACGTCAATATTACCAATAAAAGAGTGATATGATATAATACTTTACATATAAAAAAACATGTAATAACAATAACTTTATAACATAACGAAAATATTATTGAAAAACATCATATATATTTTCTCCGGACACACACACACACACACACACACACACACACACACACACACACACACACTATCAGTTTTCAGGAATTATTGAAAACTATACATATTTATTTTTTTCTTCTAACAAGTTTGGTATGTAGAAGTGTAATACCAGTAAGGAGTGATCGGGTTCATCCTCTACACCTGGGTGGGCATTAGGGAAGGGGCAGTGGTGTGAGGCAGTGATCAGGACCTCCTCATACCGTAGCTGCCTGCATGAGAGGTCAGCCTCCTTCAGGTCAAGACACACTTTCCTTTTGGTGTGATGGAGAGTAACTGGGCTGTCTTGTGTGCCACTCTTACAGTCACTCCACTTTTTGGTGTGATGCAGAGTAACTGGGATGTCTTGAGTGCCACTCTTACAGTCACTCCACTCGACCGAATAATAAATGAAGAAATTAAATGCAAATTAATTTTATTAAGTTTAATTATAGAATTATTGTAGTAAATATTTGGTGAAGATTTCTGAGTCGCTGTCACATGTACAATACAAGGCTGCTATGATTGTGCCTGTTGCTGTTATTGGACCTGTGATTGTGCCGGTTGCTGTGATTGTGCAGGTTGCTGTGATTGTGCCGGTTGCTGTGATTGTGCCGGTTGCTGTGACTGGACCTGTGATCATGTCTAGGATTGTGACCAGTATGGTGCTTATATTAGTCATTACGTTGATGACTGAGTTTTCTTGTACGTGTGTATTGACTTCATTCTTGCCACGGAGGGTCCTTGAGCCTCGCCGTGAGAACTGTAAAGGCCAGCCTTGGTGTGACAGGTGTGTGGCTCAGGAAGGTGCTGCGTCACATATATGTTCAGGAAGACCCCCCCCCTCCCCTCCTCCGGGACTTAGGTATCTGAACCTACCCTGTGATGACATAACTCCCTCACCTCCCTTCCTTCTCTCTCTCTCTCTCTCTCTCTCTCTCTCTCTCTCTCTCTCTCTCTCTCTCTCTCTCTACGTTCAGGAAGACCAAATACGGCACACCTGATTTTACTTGTGATGATATATCCCCCCCGCCTCCCTCTTGCTCATTCCCCCACCTTCCCCATGACTTACCTTTATCCCTCGTCCTCACCCTCCTCCTTCCTCCCCCCTCCTCCTTCTCTCTCTCCTCTTTTCTCCCCCTCTCCCCCTCACTGTCTTTCCTTTCCTCATTCTTTCCAATCTTTCCCCCTCCCTTTCCCAGTCATCCCTCACCTGTCTTCCAGTCCCGCTGGTCAACCTCCCCTCACCTTGTATTCACCCCCCCCCCCGCCTTGTGTCTCCCCCCCACCTTGTGTTCCCCCCACCTAGTGTTTGTCAATCGTCTGGCTCAATTGGCATCGCTTCCTTGTTACCTGCTGCTTGACGTCACTTGATGGCGTCATTCTGGACAACACAGCTCAGGTGAGAAGAAATGATTTGGGTCAAGACGCTGTTACGCAAAAGTTTCCCTTTGTTTCACGGTCTGAGAACGGAACGAACACACCCACATTAGGGGGTCATGTCAAGGGTCCTGTGTTGGCATGATACTAGTCGTTGTTAATAGATATAACATAGATGTTTTCTTCACACACATTCCTAACCACCGGAGGGTCAAGACCTATCAGGCGCTGCTGCGCAGCTGCTCTCCTTGGCCATGTTCGGCCCCAATCCCCAAGTCCCTCTCCCCGACCCATCCTCACCACCGGGATATCTACATAATCAAAAGTGACAATTTCGTTTCTGAAAGAAGTGGGATCGGTGTTGAACAGTGATGAACAGTGTTTAAGCCAGTGAATTAAGCACCAGACAGTATCAGTGAGAGCTGTGACTCACCAGTGAGATGAGCACCCTTGGGAACTAACCACCATCTTCTGACTAGGAGGTGCTAATCCGTCCACCCTGGGAACAACAGAGGGCCGGCCGGCTATGTGCCTGACTACGAGATAACACAACATCACCGAGCAGAGTGAGGTACTGTGACACCCCCCCACACCACAAGGTGTCCCCATGACCACGTGAGGTCCTTCATATCAACACCCGAGGACGAGTCACTATACCACGTGAACACCACACCACCCGGTGTCTCCATGACCACGTGAGGTCCTTCATGTCAACTCCTACGGACGAGTTACTGCACCACGTGAACGCCACACCACCCGGTGTCTCCATGACCACGTGAGGTCCTTCATGTCAACACCTACGGACGAGTTACTGAACCACGAGGCCTATGTGACCTCACACAGTATGGCAAGAGACCAGCCCGGGCCATCAGCTGTAAACTATAATAATTTGTTTGTTCAATTCATGTTCCTTCTCCTTTCAGTAATGAAAGCTTTTGTTAAACGACCCACCCGCCCCATGTCTTTGTATGTAATAAGTCATTTTTGTCTAATGTATATTTTCAGCCTTCGGGCTGCAGAACTTTTTCAACAAACCGTTAATTATTATTACACACCAAAAACAGCATCGTGCCAACTTTGAACTCTTGACTTGACCCTGTAAGGCAACGAACAGATAGCAGTCAAAATGTCAAGTGCCAGACCTGTCTCTATGAGCCTACTGTTACTAGGTACTGTGTGTTCTTGTAATCAGTAGAGAAAAACAAATAATCTTACGAACCTTAAATTATTCCGCCACAGACCAGAGTCACATGCCGGTCCCTCGTGACTGTTGGCTGAGTCCAGGGAAGAGACAATATGTTGACCTCTGTCCTGTGTGTGTAAAGGGGGAGATATGAGGAGGGGAAATGTCCAGCTGCCACACATCCTTATCATCATCACCACCATTACACACCACCTTCACCATCACCACCGCCTTACCTGTATACCACCATCATTCACTGTCACAATCACTTACTACCACCGTCACCTCCACTCACTACTACCATCTTCACCACCACTCAATACCATCGTCACCACCGTCACCACCTACACCATCATCACCCACTACCACCGTCACCACAACTACACACCATCACTCACTACCGCCATCGTCACCACCACTACACATCATCATCACCCACTACCACCGTCACCACAACTACACACCATCACTCACTACCACCATCGTCACCACCACTACACACCGTCGTCATCACCATCATCACCCACTACTACCGTCACCACCACTATACACCACCACTACACACCATCACTCACTACCACAGTCACCACCACTATACACCACCACTACACACCATCACTCACTACCAAAGTCACCACCACTACACACCACCATTATCACCACCACTACTTTTTTCATCGAGGATCTCTTGTACTTGTAAGACTGTGAAAACCAACGGTAGTTAGAGAATCGTGAATCTAAAACATTGTACAGTCACCCCAAAAGGTCCTGTCGCGAATCATGAACCCCGAGATTCAGACTCTTGAATCCGAAGCATTTATGGACAGAATAATGTATTAGTGTCTACTGTACTGCTTCGGGTTCACGAGTCTGAATCGTTGTTCGAGACAGGACTTTTTTGGGTGACTGTACATCTTTTGTTGTCATATAATAAATCTTTCTTAAATTGTCTAGGTAATTTTAGATAGCGGTTGTGTTACTAATACTACTACGGGATAAAGGAGGTGCTGTATAATCATTGGTCACCATTACCAGGAACACAACGACAACACTCACGTTTAGTTGACTCCCCACGTGTGTTGTCTCCCCCAGCACGTGCTCACACTGGGAGAAACACTAATGGGGTGTTTAGTTGGCTCACGTGTGTTGTCTCCCCCAGCACGTGCTCACACTGGGAGAAACACTGATGGGGTGTTTAGTTGGCTCACGTGTGTTGTCTCACCCAGCACGTGCTCACACTAGGAGAAACACTGATGGGGGTGTTTAGTTGACTCCCCACGTGTGTTGTCTCCCCCAGCACGTGCTCACACTGGGAGAAACACTGATGGGGTGTTTAGTTGGCTCACGTGTGTTGTCTCACCCAGCACGTGCTCACACTAGGAGAAACACTGATGGGGGTGTTTAGTTGACTCCCCACGTGTGTTGTCTCCCCCAGCACGTGCTCACACTGGGAGAAACACTGATGGGGTGTTTAGTTGGTTCACGTGTGTTGTCTCCCCCAGCACGTGCTCACACTAGGAGAAACACTGATGGGGTGTTTAGTTGGCTCCCCACGTGTGTTGTCTCACTCATGTTCAAACTAGGGGAAACACTCTGGGCTAAATCCCTTATTTTACAGTAATTTGTCAGGAAGCATTATTAGGACACGACAAATACATCTTTAACCCTTTGTCTGCGGGAGATCGCTACTAAGTTGAATGAAATCGTCTGGTGGTAGCCAGAATAAAATGGCAAGTGCGGGAAACGCAGTGAAAGGGTTAAACATTATAAAGCTATACTGGTAATATACCTTAGGTTTATCCAACGAAGCGTAACAGAAAGAAGTTATTTATTTTGAACGGTGTTTAGTAAATGCAGACAACTGAAAACATGAAAGATTTCCGAGTGTATCTCTTCACCAGACTGTGATTCTTAGTCTCCAGAAATAAGAACTTACGTGGACGACGCCTCGTTGGCTGGTATCAACTGATTAACACAGCAGTGATTCTCATTATTAATGTTTGATAGAACAAGGAAATTAACTCTCAAGTGGTTCTTGATCCGATTGGCGATGCTGTGATATGTGGCATCTGACAAGGTAGTTGGCAGCTCTGGTCCTGTTGTCATAGCTTACCTACTGTAATTACGTGTCTTCCAATGTGTATATTATTATCGTTGAGGACGCTCGCTAAGATATTCAGATATATGCAGTGTGAGCCAGACCAAATATAGCACCAACTACTGAATCCACAAAATCTTACTAAATGGTCACACACACACACACACACACACACACACACACACACACACACGTTTACCTCCATGTCAGGTTAGTTGCTACAGAAGATGTTACATGAAGACTAGATCTGAGAATATGGATTTAAAAAGAGAAGAGAGGGGGAAGACCCGGGTGTAGTGATAGGCAGGTGACCGTCGCTAGTACAGAAGGTCATGTAAGAGAGGTGAACCAGGTGACGGGTGGTGGCAGACGTACAGCACAAACTGACATAAACACGAGAGTTTATATTACCAGAAGGAATCTTGTATTTACTTACTAGATGCAAATAGTCCCACTGAAGATTAACTAAAGTGACATAGAATATTAGTGTTAATGTTCTGGATAGAGTACAGTTGTGTTGAGTTTTACATAAGTTTGTCCCCCAACGAGTGACTACACCGTAACCCACGAGTCAATGTTGGAGAGACTGGACTGGTTTACACACACTAATAACACTGGTCTACAAAAAAAATATTTTTTTTTTCTGGCATGAAACCTTTTAACTGTTTTTTACTAACTTTAAGGTGCTGAATCCAAATCTGATCTCAGATTTGCTCCATCACGTAACGTGCCAGAATTTACTGAGCTACCAGAGATTGAGGATATAGACCGGAATTCACCTGTTTCTACTGATGAAGATGAAGAGACTGATCTTTTCAAGCCATCTGGTGAAGATTGTGAAAAGCCAACGTTGTTTACTCAGTCAGAATTGAATGATCTGGTCAGAGATCTAAATTTGCCAAAGCAGTCTGCTGAATTGTTAGCTTTCAGGCTTCAAGAGAAACAACTCTTAAAACCTGGCACGAGTGTCTCCTTTTATCGCAACAGAGAAGAGCAACTGCGGAAGTACTTTCATTCATATGACCAGCTTGTTTTTTGTAATGATGTAGAAGGACTTCTTCTCTCCATGGGACTACCAGCATATGATAGTAAGGATTGGAGACTTTTTATTGACAGTTCTAAAAGGAGCTTGAAATGTGTTCTTCTTCATAACGGAAACAAGTATGGTTCAATTCCAATCGGACATTCTGTACAAATTAAAGAAGAGTATGAAAACATTAAGACTGTTCTAGAGAGGTTGCAATACCATGCTCATGAATGGTTAATTTGTGTGGACTTGAAAATGGTAAACTTTCTATTGGGCCAGCAAGGAGGGTACACAAAATACCCCTGTTTTCTGTGCTACTGGGACAACAGGGCTACAGCAGACCATTGGGTGAAAAAGAATTGGCCACCAAGACATAGTTTGACGCCTGGTGACAAGAATATCATTAACGATCCTCTGGTTGACAGGAAAAACATTGTCCTTCCTCCTCTGCACATAAAACTTGGTATCATGAAGCAATTCGTCAAGGCTCTTGATCATAGTGGAGAGTGTTTCAGATATATATGCTCAACCTTTCCAAGTCTTAGCAACGATAAGAAAAAGGCAGGGATTTTTGATGGACCTCAAATAAGAACACTACTCAGAGATCCACACTTCCTTGCAACAATGACTGAGGCACAGGCAAGAACTTGGAATGCTTTCTCTAATGTGGTGCGGAACTTCTTAGGGAACAAGAAGGCGGACAACTATCAAGAAATTGTGGAAGAGCTGCTCTTGAGTTTACAAGCACTTGGATACAGAATGAGTATCAAGGTTCACTACTTACACAGTCACTTGGACGAGTTTCCAGAAAATCTGGGAGAAGTGAGCGAGGAGCAAGGGGAGCGCTTTCATCAAGACATTAAAGTAATGGAAGAACGTTACCAAGGTCGATGGGACTCGAACATGATGGCGGACTACTGCTGGAGTTTGATGAGAGACATTCCAGAAGCTGTACATAAGAGATCGGCCAAAAAGAGGAAGTTTATGTAACTGTAACTTGATCTTAATACTTGCACTATTTCTACCGTACATTAATTGTTTTTTTTCACCCTTCAATGTTACATTTAAATATTATATGTGCATTAACTTTCCAATTTGATATTAACAATTTTTGGTTATAGAAAAATACAAATTATAATGCTGAAAAAATTTATGTATACATGTTTAAACCGTCAATTTTGATCCAAAAGTTTACGTTTCCCAGCAAAAGTGCAATATGGTATATCTCAAAAACCTGATGTGGTAGACAAAAACCAAAGTCATATTTGGATTCTGCACCCCAAATTTACTTAAAATCCGTTTAAAAACCTTGTGCCAGAAAAATTGTGTTGACCGGTGTAATAATCCATCACAAATACTGGAAATTTTTATTTTATTTCGTCTCAGGTCAAGTTACTTCATGCTGTGGTGTAACCTTGGTATGGCTGTCTGTTAGTTCACCCAGTACAATGTTAACCTCACTTCTATTATTGTGGCTCAGACAACTTAACCAAAATTAACGAGGTGTGGCCTTGTGTTATTATTATTAGTAGCAGTAGTAGTATTGTTTATTATTATTATTATTATTATTATTATTATTATTATTATTATTATCATGTTTATTATTATTATTATTATTATTATTATTATTATTATTATTATTATTATTATCGTTGTCATTATTATTATTGTTGTCATAATTATTATTTTTATTATTGTTATTATTATTATTGTTGTTGTTGTCATTATTGTTGTTGTTATTATTATTATTATTATTATTATTATTATTATTATTATTATTATTATTATTATTATTATTTTTGTTATTATTATTTATTATATTATATTACGTATTATTATTTTCTGGGGTGATGAGGAGCGGGTCACTAGCTCAAGGTTTGAACGATTGAAAAACAGTTGAGTTAAGGTCTTGGAGAACCGGTTTAGGTAAGAGCTAAACACCAATAAATGTTTCAGTGTGTGAGTGAATTATGTGAGTGTGATGTGATATATTATTACTAGAGTGTGTTGAAGATGGTGAATTATGTGAGTGTGATGTGATATATTATTACTAGAGTGTGTTGAAGATGGTGAATTATGTGAGTGTGATGTGATATATTATTACTAGAGTGTGTTGAAGATGGTGAATTATGTGAGTGTGATGTGATATATTATTACTAGTGTGATGAAGATGGTGAATATAGCTGAAATATTCATAACAAAGTTCAACACATGACTGCCATATACTGTAAGTTAGTATAAGTGTGTGTGTGTGTGTGTGTGTGTGTGTGTGTGTGTGTGTGTTGAAATCGTCCCCCCACCTGGGAGTCGATTACTCCACATCGTACGATTGGAGGAGCACCACACGAGAAAGTGTCAATACTCTCAAGTTAGATCGACTGCAAACCGAGGCAAACAAGCGCCAACGCCGGAAAGACGCTGCCACCGCCCCTCCCGCACTAGATGCAGCCCTCCACGTGTGCAACGAACGTGGACGACCCTGTGGATCCCATATCGACCTCTTTAGTCACCTCAAAGCTCACCAACTAAGGTGACATTCTTAATAACACATATCATTGTATCATAGCTGGATGATCGTCATACTTGATTCCGAGTGACAGCAAAGTAGTAGTAGTAGTAGTAGTGTGTGTGTGTGTGGCGGCCAGTGGTGTAATGATCAGCATGCTCGCCTTACAAGCGAGTGGACCCCTGTTCAATCCCCGGGCAGGGTGAAACTATGGGCAAGTTTCTTTACGCCATTTGCCTCTTTCTACTCAACAGTAATTGGGGACCTGGATGTTAATCGATTTGTGGATCGTGTTCAGGCTTATCATTAGCCAGTGCATTTGGCGAGTTATCCGGTCTTCTCGGACTATTCCTTGACACTAGTTCATGCAGTCCGTCAACTTAAGGTGTGGTTTTTGTGTTGGCAACAGGTTCTACACCTTAAACAAATTCACGCCGAGGTGGCCCTTGGGCCGACCATCCTCGTTACACGAGGGGCAACCATTATTATTATTATTATTATTATTATACATGTTTGTGTTTGTGTGTAGAACGAGAAGTTAAAATCTCGTTTATGAACAACAGTTAATATGTGATAAAAGAAAGGAAGAGAAAAATGAAACCAATAGAATGAATTAAAAACAATAGTAACTGAGATAAGGTGATCAACTTATCCAAAGAATATATCAGAGTAAATAATCTGGTTTACAATGAGTAAACTCGAGAGAAGAAATGAATAATGATAAGAATGAACAAACAATTATGTACAGCTTGGCCACACGTTTGAAAATAAGAGTTTCAACTGTGTTTTATTTTTGTTGTAAGGGAGAGGAGAAAGAAACAAGTAAAACAGTGGAACAGGTCCAAGTGGGGAAGAGGGAACAAGATAAACGTCACCTGGACGAGGCAAGATGAATTATTATTCACGAGATGATGCTTGTAAATACCTATGATCACCTGTTGACGGCCATTAAGAAGTAATTACAGTTAATAAACAGGATCGAGATAATTGGTGTAAGTAGGAAGTGTTATTGAAGAGAAGGTATGAGTGAGGGGTGGGGGAGGTGTGGCGCTGTGTGGTGTCATACAGTAGTTGTGGGGTATTCCGACACTGGCGTTATAGGGCTACGACGATGAAACATTTCTGAATTAACCGTGAGGCAACACAAGGAATAGAATCTTAATTTAGGTTCAGTCAGGTTGTACGTGACGGACGCAACCATCTTTGGTCATGAGTGCTTGTTTTTACTTTATTCCTAACATCACCGTCACGTTATGCCATGTTGTAACACCCGGATCAATGTCTTATTACAGTACTTTACGGTACAGTGCCTGAGGCAGGACACACGGCGCTTGAAAATCCCCGCCGTAGATTGATTGTAGGTTTAGACGTTAGATTAAGGTGCGTTACGTAAACTGTATTCAAGGAATTGTCTTTTTGTTGACTATTCAAGGTTAACTTGTACCCTTACATCATGCACAACCAGGTTTAACTCCCTCAAGACTACAATAATTACTGTATTAACGTTCGCCTGGGGTCATTGAGGGCGACAGCCAGTCAACACATCCACAGTTAACAGTCTTTTACAAGTATCTAAGTATAAATGAACAGTTTAATATTGTTAAAACTATTCATCCATAAGATACGAGTAAATTAGCCTAAGGACTTACAACGGTCCTGGAAGCTAGTACGCATGACTGAGGGAGCGAGCGTCCAGGAAGGGAGTGACCACCACTTGGACTGATCTCTCCAGGGTCCGTCAGGCAGCCCTTCCTTGTTGCCCTAAGGTAAAAAATGAAGACCTCCTCCCTCCCTCTCTCCCTCCCTACACACAGGTTCCTCACACTGCCACTGCCGCTCAAGGATGCCGCCTTCCAGCTTCCTCAGTAAAAAAATGTGCTTCATCATGAGGGAGGTGTGGCCGCTGCCTTCACCTCTTCCTTCTCCCCTTCCTCCCCTCCCTTCCCCATAAACAATATCACCACTGCCTCCCCATCACTGGTCCTCACCCCACACTAAACCTTACATAAGGCGTTTATTGTAGATGCACTGAATGGGTAACGCGTTAGCTTTCCCGGACTGTCATTAAAAAATACGTCATTGTACAACGTCTTGGGAATGACTGTTGTACAACACAGTCTTCAGAAATCACTAAAATTAGGAGAACTGTTATTTGGACACAATACGGAAAGAAATAGTGAAGAAAATATATAGAAAATTGTGGAAAGACAAAAAAGGAAAAAAAATCTGTCAACAATAAATAAGAATAACACATTACCAAAGACCAACTGTCTCTCCCGGCTAGGTGTTCGCATATTTATACACGAAATACGAGAATTTCAGGTTCGTTTAAGTCTTAATTTTTGCACTTACAAAACTGTAATTAACTTGTTCACCCGTATTTAAAGTATCTTGTGAGTAATGATATTTAATGTTTCAATCATATTTGAATAATTATCAATATCGTCACACCAAAGTCACCAGAGGCTAATGAAATAGGACAGCGCCCACTTAAAAACAGGAGGAGCCAAAACAGGTTTCAACTGGGCTCAATCTTTTTACATTTTTTTCAAGCCATACTCTTTGTTTTAGGTCCTATCCAATATACTACCGTATATAGAATTATTTTTATTATTATATCACAGTTTTTTATTGCCTTATATGTCCCCAACTCTCCAATATTAATCAAAATATTCTCCATAAGCGGCCATGATCCACGTATTTACCCACTGTTTCAGTGGGAAAAACTCACTGATTGGTTGTTAGCTATTGGGGCGCTGCACACGCTAACGCCTGATCAAAGCGTTTGCTTTTCCCTCTCAAAATCGTGGTGTGCACAACTGGGCAGAAGTGTCTGCGCAGACAGAATAGCTAATACGTTAGCTATTCCGTGCATCTAAATCGCCTTTTCTTGCAGGGTAATATTTGAGTCATGGCGTGATGGACGAAATAAACACTTATTTATTAAAGTTTAAAGTTCAGTTTGCTATGTAGTAATCCTTGACTAGTTACCAAGAGAATAATCTGACAAAAAAATAAATAAAGGAAACATTAAGTTTGGGATAACTTGGCTCAAAAAATTAGAATCTGCAGGTAAGATTTTTTCCCTGAATTTTTCTGCTACCACAACCTGAGCTCGAGTTGACCATGAAGGCAACTTAAGGTTCAAAACATGATCTGTGTGACGTTAAGTGCACCTTCCCTGATACATTTGCTCTCCCACAGGCTGCCGCCGCCCCTCACTACTTCTTCTGTATAACTTCCATCGTAAAAAAAAAGGCTTTTGTTGATCAACCGAGATTCCGAAGCAATTTTTTTTGAACGCCTCACAGTGATGCACTGTTTTTGTTTCTAATATTTACATCACTTTGTGAATAAATTTAAATATAAGAATCTTACAACGCTTCAACAACGATGGGTCTCTAGTTAGTAACTATATTAACTTTGTACTTTGTGTTTCCTGTGAATAAGTGAAGTTATGCAGAACAGGAAGTTAAGGTACAAAGCTGTGTGAGTGTGTTGGTTTAGTAGTTCTCGCGTCTGGTAAACACAAGCTTTCAGGGATGTGAAGGAAAAGGTCGCTGGGGAGGCTGAACTGCCACCCTCTTGTCGTATACACAGACAACAGGAAGAGGCTGATCGAGCGACAACATCTGATTGGCTGATTCCCCCCCAACCAATGAGCGACGAGAAACAAAGCAATCACGTGGAAGGTAAACGAGCAGTTAAAATTTGTGATGCAAATAAAATATGTTATGGCCTCTACACACACACACACACACGCACAATGGCTCTATTACCTACACGTTCCGGTAAATCTATGATTATATAATAAATGATGTAGTGACATATTCTTCAAGTTACCTCCGTGTTACTGAAGGTTTTACGTTTATTTAAACCAGTGATGATGTTATAGGCAGTGATAGCGGTGGTAGTGGTGGTGATAGTGATGATGGTGGTGATAGTGATGATGGTGTTGGTGATGATGATAATGGTGATGAGGATGATGATAGTGATGGTGATGCCGATGTTGATGATGGTTTAACAGGATGATAATTTAGCACTTGTAAGATAATGGTTTAACTAAGGACGATGATATGTTTTATTTATTTATTTTAATTTTTTTCTCGGGGGAGGGGTAAGGAGACACAACCATCGTCCTCGAGGGAGACACAACCATCGTCCTCGAAGAGTGTTAAGTAAGGAGACACAACCATCTTCCTCGAGGAGTGTTAAGTAAGGAGACACAACCATCGTCCTCGAGGGAGACACAACCATCGTCCTCGAGGGAGACACAACCATCGTCCTCGAGGAGTGTTAAGTAAGGAGACACAACCATCGTCCTCGAGGAGTATTAAGTAAGGAGACACAACCATCGTCCTGGAGGGAGACACAACCATCGTCCTCGAGGGAGACACAACCATCGTCCTCGAGGAGTGTTAAGTAAGGAGACACAACCATCGTCCTCGAGGAGTGTTAGGTAAGGGGAGACAACCATCGTCCTCGAGGGAGACACAACCATCGTCCTCGAGGGAGACACAACCATCGTCCTCGAGGAGTGTTAAGTAAGGAGACACAACCATCGTCCTCGAGGAGTGTTAGGTAAGGGGAGACAACCATCGTCCTCGAGGAGTGTTAAGTAAGGAGACACAACCATCGTCCTCGAGGAGTATTAAGTAAGGAGACACAACCATCGTCCTGGAGGGAGACACAACCATCGTCCTCGAGGGAGACACAACCATCGTCCTCGAGGAGTGTTAAGTAAGGAGACACAACCATCGTCCTCGAGGAGTGTTAGGTAAGGGGAGACAACCATCGTCCTCGAGGGAGACACAACCATCGTACTCGAGGGAGACACAACCATCGTCCTCGAGGAGTGTTAAGTAAGGAGACACAACCATCGTCCTCGAGGAGTGTTAGGTAAGAGGAGACAACCATCGTCCTCGAGGAGTGTTAAGTAAGGAGACACAACCATCGTCCTCGAGGAGTGTTAAGTAAGGAGACACAACCATCGACCTGGAGGAGTGTTAGGTAAGGAGACACAACCGTCGTCCTCGAGGAGTGTTAGGTAAAGGGAGACAACCATCGTCCTCGAGGAGTGTTAAGTAAGGAGACACAACCATCGTCCTCGAGGAGTGTTAAGTAAGGAGACACAACCATCGTCCTCGAGGAGTGTTAAGTAAGGAGACACAACCATCGTCCTCGAGGGAGACACAACCATCGTCCTCGAGGAGTGTTATGTAAGGAGACACAACCATCGTCCTCGAGGAGTGTTAAGTAAGGAGACACAACCATCGTCCTCGAGGAGTGTTAAGTAAGGAGACACAACCATCGTCCTCGAGGAGTGTTAGGTAAGGAGACACAACCATCGTCCTCGAGGAGTGTTAGGTAAGGAGACAACCATCGTCCTCGAGGAGTGTTAAGTAAGGAGACACAACCATCGTCCTCGAGGAGTGTTAGGTAAGGGGAGACAACCATCGTCCTCGAGGAGTGTTAAGTAAGGAGACACAACCATCGTCCTCGAGGAGTGTTAGGTAAGGAGACACAACCATCGTCCTCGAGGAGTGTTAGGTAAGGAGACACAACCATCGTCCTCGAGGAGTGTTAGGTAAGGAGACACAACCATCGTCCTCGAGGAGTGTTAAGTAAGGAGACACAACCATCGTCCTCGAGGAGTGTTAAGTAAGGAGACACAACCATCGTCCTCGAGGAGTGTTAGGTAAGGGGAGACAACCATCGTCCTCGAGGAGTGTTAGGTAAGGAGACACAACCATCGTCCTCGAGGAGTGTTAGGTAAGGAGACACAACCATCGTCCTCGAGGAGTCTTAGGTAAGGAGACACAACCATCGTCCTCGAGGAGTGTTAAGTAAGGAGACACAACCATCGTCCTCGAGGAGTGTTAGGTAAGGAGACACAACCATCGTCCTCGAGGAGTGTTAAGTAAGGAGACACAACCATCGTCCTCGAGGAGTGTTAGGTAAGGAGACAACCATCGTCCTCGAGGGAGACACAACCATCGTCCTCGAGGGAGACACAACCATCGTCCTCGAGGAGTGTTAAGTAAGGAGACACAACCATCGTCCTCGAGGAGTGTTAAGTAAGGAGACACAACCATCGTCCTCGAGGAGTGTTAAGTAAGGAGACAACCATCGTCCTCGAGGAGTCTTAGGTAAGGAGACACAACCATCGTCCTCGAGGAGTGTTAGGTAAGGGGAGACAACCATCGTCCTCGAGGAGTCTTAGGTAAGGAGACACAACCATCGTCCTCGAGGAGTGTTAGGTAAGGAGACACAACCATCGTCCTCGAGGAGTGTTAAGTAAGGAGACACAACCATCGTCCTCGAGGAGTGTTAGGTAAGGAGACACAACCATCGTCCTCGAGGAGTGTTAGGTAAGGAGACACAACCATCGTCCTCGAGGAGTGTTAGGTAAGGAGACACAACCATCGTCCTCGAGGAGTGTTAAGTAAGGAGACACAACCATCGTCCTCGAGGAGTGTTAGGTAAGGAGACACAACCATCGTCCTCGAGGAGTGTTAGGTAAGGAGACACAACCATCGTCCTCGAGGAGTGTTAAGTAAGGAGACACAACCATCGTCCTCGAGGAGTGTTAGGTAAGGAGACACAACCATCGTCCTCGAGGAGTGTTAAGTAAGGAGACACAACCATCGTCCTCGAGGAGTGTTAGGTAAGGAGACACAACCATCGTCCTCGAGGAGTGTTAAGTAAGGAGACACAACCATCGTCCTCGAGGAGTGTTAGGTAAGGAGACACAACCATCGTCCTCGAGGAGTGTTAGGTAAGGAGACACAACCATCGTCCTCGAGGAGTGTTAGGTAAGGAGACACAACCATCGTCCTCGAGGAGTGTTAAGTAAGGAGACACAACCATCGTCCTCGAGGAGTGTTAAGTAAGGAGACACAACCATCGTCCTCGAGGAGTGTTAGGTAAGGAGACACAACCATCGTCCTCGAGGAGTGTTAGGTAAGGAGACACAACCATCGTCCTCGAGGAGTGTTAGGTAAGGAGACACAACCATCGTCCTCGAGGAGTGTTAGGTAAGGAGACACAACCATCGTCCTCGAGGAGTGTTAGGTAAGGAGACACAACCATCGTCCTCGAGGGAGACACAACCATCGTCCTCGAGGAGTGTTAAGTAAGGAGACACAACCATCGTCCTCGAGGAGTGTTAGGTAAGGAGACACAACCATCGTCCTCGAGGAGTGTTAAGTAAGGAGACACAACCATCGTCCTCGAGGAGTGTTAGGTAAGGAGACACAACCATCGTCCTCGAGGAGTGTTAGGTAAGGAGACACAACCATCGTCCTCGAGGAGTGTTAGGTAAGGAGACACAACCATCGTCCTCGAGGAGTGTTAGGTAAGGAGACACAACCATCGTCCTCGAGGAGTGTTAAGTAAGGAGACACAACCATCGTCTTCGAGGAGTGTTATGTAAGGAGACACAACCATCGTCCTCGAGGAGTGTTAGGTAAGGAGACACAACCATCGTCCTCGAGGAGTGTTAGGTAAGGAGACACAACCATCGTCCTCGAGGAGTCTTAGGTAAGGAGACACAACCATCGTCCTCGAGGAGTGTTAGGTAAGGAGACACAACCATCGTCCTCGAGGAGTCTTAGGTAAGGAGACACAACCATCGTCTTCGAGGAGTGTTATGTAAGGAGACACAACCATCGTCCTCGAGGAGTGTTATGTAAGGAGACACAACCATCGTCCTCGAGGAGTGTTGAGAGACCAGCACCGTCCTCGATTAAGTAAAAAGACAACTATCGTCCTCGAGGAGTGTTAAGAGACCAACACCGTCCTCGAGGGGTTTATTATCAAGGAACAAGATCAAGAGATACAGTGACATTTCAGTTGACTTGAATGAAATATTTGTCGAGACACACACACATGTTCTTATGTCTGGCTCACCTTCACCACCTTTGTTTTGAAATACGATCACGGTATTAATTATTGTCCCGTCTGGTGTTATCGTCCCACCACAAGCTACCCGGTGTCTCTGTACGGGCAGTGACCGTTATACAAAGGATTAATATAGCTAGATCAGTTTTACGCTGTTAGAAAATTAAGCTGGTGGTCATCAATTTACTGCTGGGAGACCTCTTGAGTTCCCTACACTTGTCTGTTGACTTTGTTCACACAGGTGTATCAGATAGCATCATTTATATTCCTTGTGTTCCTGCTCACTACATAGTTGGTATTTGTAAACATCACGGTAAGAGCCTGGTGTAGGTATTTAACACTAGTAAACAAGTCAGAGGCTGGCCATGGTTGAGGCAATAAACATACGTCATCATCAATCAAACATTTTGGCTTAGTGAAGATCTTCCTCTTGGCGGTGTTGACTCTCAGTGAATAATGTACTGCTTTACATTTACTGTAGTTGTTGTTGTGTGATCAGAGAAGCGGGTACCATCATGTACAACCAATAAATATGTAAATTGGGGTCATGAATAAAGTATGGTGGCTCACTGGCCCACTTTCCGTCACTGTTTTCTGTGTTTGTTGCATCATTTTGTGCTTATGATTTTATCTGTTGTTGTTGTTGTGTAGTGAAGAGTTGATTGTGTTCCATCACGTTTTTTCCTCTGGCATTGTGAACAGTTAAACTCTGGTCACCTTGTACAGGATCATAAATAAAGCTGACTTGTTACTCGATCAGTGTCAGATTATCATCGTTGCTTCTCCTGCTGAAGGATGATGTTTTGCAGTGATTTTAATTTTTCTGTAAGTTTTTTATGTTCCTTTGTTTTGTGTAGAAATGTGGTTTCATAAGGGCCAAGTTCGTCCTCCCCACTACCCCGGCCGAGCCTTGTTGACACCTTCCCAAGTTTCATCAGCATTTGAGGCATTTAACCACCTAACAACTTGGTTAGTAGTTTGTGTTAATGATAAAGTAAATAGGAAGGGTGTGTGTGAAGTGTTGGCCTCGTGTTAGTTACGCGGAAGTTTATTGAAGGTTGACAAGTGTGATTTGAAAGACTGTAACTGGAAGATTGCGTCAAGGGTGTGTGATGTCACCTCAACCATCAGATGCCCTTACGGATTGTGTAATACTATATATGAAAGTAAGAGCGGGTGTCTAATCAATTATGTAAGTAAGACAGTGACGCACAAGGGAGGTTATATGTATTTTCCTCTTAGATTCACTTTAATGGTCAGTAATGTCTCACTGAAAAATACAATATCGTTTATATGTTTTTATGAATAATTGATATAACATATTACTGATACTTAACACTGTATTGGTGAATAAGTGAAAATAGAGCAAATACCGTTCAGTAAGCTCAGGTGCCCGACCAGACAAGCTGGCGACTCTCCTTCCTGAGCTCCGTTATTTCCCTGAGGAATATACTGCCAATTTTAAGGCAACACTCAGCGAGTTGTACGAGGAGAGCAGAGATAAAAAAGGTTTGCCTGATGTGGTTATAACCGAGGCTCGTGTTGAGGGAAGGAGACACGCCGCTCTCTTGTTTGTATTTCCAAATTTAATTGATTATTCCTGTCTCTCATCTGCCCGTGAGACTGAAGAATCTTTACAGAAAGAATTGTGTTAAGGTGTAGGTTTTTTTTTTATGCATTATGATGGTGTTTTGCCTCAGGCAAATGGGTTGCCACGACAACCATTTTGGTAATCATATTAGTATTCATAAACTACCAGACTGATTTTCACCTAACTACTTGAAGGATTATCTTCAGGTGCAGTTGTGCTCGGTACAATTATGATCAATTTTTTTTTAACTTTAAAATGAAAGTTAGGATTTTGAGCTAAACGTGAACACTAGTGACACAGGCCTATTGTCCCGCACTACAGAGTTGTATCCCTCATAATTATTGTTGATGGACTGGAATAATTACTAATGTTATTACGCCATTAAACACTTACTTGTTGAAGTCCAGTAATACTTTATAACATGAACACACCACTGACGGAGCTTCTTGTACAGTGCATGTTGCAGGACTGCTTACAGGGGGTTTGTATGTTTGTTTTTAATATTTGCTAAGCGGAGAGTGAAGAGGTGGTGTGGGTGTACAGTTCAGTACATCCTGTGTGGGGACACTACTGTACTCGAAACAACTAGGGGTTCTCCATCACCCCTGGTCGTGGGTCAGGCAGCCCGGGGTTCCCTGTTACAGTAACGTTACACTGTAATTTAATAGGCAATTTTGATCGTCAACAATGTAACGTATTTCCAGGGAACCAGACCAGGTGTCTTTCTACGTCTTCAGTGTAAGATGAAAACCTCACTGAGAACCCCGAGCCTCCGTTTAGCTCCATGTATCGACTACAGCCAGTGGCCAATACTTGCTGTCTTGAGTTATGTTCTACCATGATAGTTCCTCCGAGTAGGACATTGTGGAGTGTGGGGCTGGTGAGTGGGATGATAGTTATTGTGTTACTGGTGAGTGGGATGATAGTTATTGGGTTACTGGTGAGTGGGATGATAGTTATTGTGTTACTGGTGAGTGGGATGATAGTTATTGTGTTACTGGTGAGTGGGATGATAGTTATTGTGTTACTGGTGAGTGGGATGATAGTTATTGGGATACTGGTGAGTGGGATGATAGTTATTGGGATACTGGTGAGTGAGATGATAGTTATTGTGTTACTGGTGAGTGGGATGATAGTTATTGTGTTACTGGTGAGTGGGATGATAGTTATTGTGTTACTGATGAGTGAGATGATAGTTATTGTGTTACTGGTGAGTAGGATGACAGTTATTGTGTTACTGGTGAGTGGGATGATAGTTATTGTGTTACTGGTGAGTGGGATGATAGTTATTGTGTTACTGGTGAGTGGGATGATAGTTATTGGGTTACTGGTGAGTGGCATGATAGTTATTGTGTTACTGGTGAGTGGGATGATAGTTATTGTGTTACTGGTGAATGGAATGATAGTTATTGTGTTACTGGTGAGTGGGATGATAGTTATTGGGTTACTGGTGAGTGGGATGATAGTTATTGTGTTACTGGTGAGTGGGATGATAGTTATTGTGTTACTGGTGAGTGGGATGATAGTTATTGTGTTACTGGTGAGTGGGATGATAGTTATTGTGTTACTGGTGAGTGGGATGATAGTTATTGTGTTACTGGTGAGTGGGATGATAGTTATTGTGTTACTGGTGAGTGGGATGATAGTTATTGTGTTACTGGTGAGTGGGATGATAGTTATTGTGTTACTGGTGAGTGGGATGATAGTTATTGTGTTACTGGTGAGTGGAATGATAGTTATTGTGTTACTGGTGAGTGGGATGATAGTTATTGTGTTACTGGTGAGTAGGATGATAGTTATTGTGTTACTGGTGAGTGGGATGATAGTTATTGTGTTACTGGTGAGTGAGATGATAGTTATTGGGTTACTGGTGAGTGGCATGATAGTTATTGTGTTACTGGTGAGTGGGATGATAGTTATTGTGTTACTGGTGAGTGGGATGATAGTTATTGTGCTACTGGTGAGTGGGATGATAGTTATTGGGTTACTGGTGAGTGGGATGATAGTTATTGGGATACTGGTGAGTGGGTTGATAGTTATTGGGATACTGGTGAGTGAGATGATAGTTATTGGGTTACTGGTGAGTGGGATGATAGTTATTGGGATACTGGTGAGTGGGATGATAGTTATTGGGATACTGGTGAGTGAGATGATAGTTATTGTGTTACTGGTGAGTGGGATGATAGTTATTGGGATACTGGTGAGTGAGATGATAGTTATTGTGTTACTGGTGAGTGGGATGATAGTTATTGTGTTACTGGTGAGTGGGATGATAGTTATTGTGTTACTGATGAGTGAGATGATAGTTATTGTGTTACTGGTGAGTAGGATGACAGTTATTGTGTTACTGGTGAGTGGGATGATAGTTATTGTGTTACTGGTGAGTGGGATGATAGTTATTGGGATACTGGTGAGTGAGATGATAGTTATTGTGTTACTGGTGAGTGGGATGATAGTTATTGTGTTACTGGTGAGTGGGATGATAGTTATTGTGTTACTGGTGAATGGAATGATAGTTATTGGGTTACTGGTGAATGGAATGATAGTTATTGGTTTACTGGTGAGTGGGATGATAGTTATTGGGATACTGGTGAGTGAGATGATAGTTATTGTGTTACTGGTGAGTGGGATGATAGTTATTGGGTTACTGGTGAGTGGGATGATAGTTATTGGGATACTGGTGAGTGGGATGATAGTTATTGTGTTACTGGTGAATGGAATGATAGTTATTGGGTTACTAGTGAGTGGGATGATAGTTATTGGGATACTGGTGAGTGAGATGATAGTTATTGTGTTACTGGTAAGTGAGATTGCAGTTATTTGGTTAATGGTAAGTGAGATTGCAGTTATTTAGTTAATGGTGATTGGGATAGTAGGTTAATGGTGAGTGGGATTTTGACGAGTGGGATGTTTTTATGTCGCCTGTAGATGAGATATATAATGTTACTCTTGTCTGTCTGTCTATCTGTGAAAGAGTGTTGACGTAGCTACAATAGATCTACACGTATATAGCTGGATCGGCTACAAACTTAACACACCCTCAACATTTTGCATAGAAGTATAGCATTGGCTGGGTGTTAACGGCTTTATAGACTTCAAAGGTTACAGCTGAAGGTCAAAGTTCACAGCATTATCCGGAACATAACTCTTGTGTTGATACTGTTATCTGAGTAAGGCTTCATATGGACGTGTTTTATAGCTAAGTCGTACTGTTTATTGCCATATCACTAAGACAGGGGTACGGTGAGGGCCTCTTGGTCAACACAGACTGAGGATTACCTGAAGAATCCCCACTCGAGCTTATTTCACCTATAGATTAATCACCCTAACACTATTTGAGGGGCATGAGGTTAGGTTAGGTTAGGTTAGGTTAGGTTAGGTTCACTCATTTCTCATTTACACTCTCCATGTATCCGTTGTCTCCACATGTGACCATTTACTCTGCCTGACCATTACTGATTGTGGTGGTCGTCATGGCGGGTGAGCGAGAGGGAGGAGGAACCGGCAGAACGTATTGTGGGTTCGAAGCAAAAAACGGCATCTGTGTTCACCAGAGAGAGAGAGAGAGAGAGAGAGAGAGAGAGAGAGAGAGAGAGAGAGAGAGAGCCCTATTAGTCTGAAGGTCACACTTGGTAACACGTATAAAATGTTCCCTGCACTTCAAGGTCACCTGTAGGTAAAGTCATTTGCTTTAGTTATACTCTATTACACAAACTACAACCCAAAGCTCTACTACTGTACTACTCACTAACGACCAGCAGCATTTTTTTTTTTTTTTTTTTAGATTTGTAGGAATATTACCTACGCGGACCTTAAGCTAAAATGCTGGTCCACCCAAAGCAGCAGCAGTTCTCACCTCCCTTATATATCCTTTTCAGGTCAGGAAATGTTGCTCTTCAATCTCTCGTTTATTCTCTCTTATCGCTACTCCCAGGGTCAGTGTGCCTTTGAAAGTCTAGTCCACCCCCTCCCACCCCTCCCCCTCATCCCACCCCTCCCCCTCCTCCTACCCTTCCCCCTCCTCCCACCCCTCCCCCTCCTCCCACCCCTCCCACCCCTCCCCCTCCTCCCACCCCTCCCACCCCTCCCCCGCCTTCCACCCCTCCCCCGCCTCCCACCCGTCCCCAGCCTCCCACCCCTCCCACCCCTCTCCCGCCTCCCACCCCTCCTCCTCCTCCCACCCCTTCCACCCCTTCCCCTCCTCCCACCCCTCCCCCTCCTCCCACCCCTCCCCCTCCTCCCACCTCAGCCTCCGCCTCCTCCACCTCCCCCCTCCCTCTCCCACCTTCTTTCAATCTCGCTCTTAAGACACGTCATTCTTTCTTCATCATGCCACCCACGTCATTCTTTCTTCATCATGCCACTCACGTCATTCTTTCTTCATTATGTCACCCACGTCATTCTTTCTTCATCATGCCACTCACGTCATTCTTTCTTCATTATGCCACCCACGTCATTCTTTCTTCATTATGTCACCCACGTCATTCTTTCTTCATCATGCCACCCACGTCATTCTTTCTTCATTATGCCACCCACGTCATTCTTTCTTCATTATGCCACCCACGTCATTCTTTCTTCATTATGCCACCCACGTCATTCTTTCTTCATCATGCCACCCACGTCATTCTTTCTTCATCATGCCACCCACGTCATTCTTTCTTCATTATGTCACCCACGTCATTCTTTCTTCATCATGCCACCCACGTCATTCTTTCTTCATTATGCCACCCACGTCATTCTTTCTTCATTATGTCACCCACGTCATTCTTTCTTCATCATGCCACCCACGTCATTCTTTCTTCATTATGCCACCCACGTCATTCTTTCTTCATTATGTCACCCACGACATTCTTTCTTCATCATGCCACTCACGTCATTCTTTCTTCATTATGCCACCCACGTCATTCTTTCTTCATTATGTCACCCACGTCATTCTTTCTTCATCATGCCACCCACGTCATTCTTTCTTCATCATGCCACCCACGTCATTCTTTCTTCATTATGTCACCCACGTCATTCTTTCTTCATCATGCCACCCACGTCATTCTTTCTTCATCATGCCACCCACGTCATTCTTTCTTCATTATGTCACCCACGTCATTCTTTCTTCATCATGCCACCCAGGTCATTCTCCATTATGCCACCCAGGTCATTCTCCATCGTGCCACCCACTCGTACATTCAATCAATCATATCTGAGGGATGCCGACCACAGTCCTTCACTCTAAACGTTCCTTTTTCTTCCTTTCATTTTTCTCTATAGAATTTCCTTGCCCCTCACGTCCTTCCATCTACCTGCAACATTGATCTCATTAAGTACAAGCCATACCTGTTCTCCCACCTCTTATTACTGAACTTTGTGAGGCAGTTTTCATGGTTAGTCAATGTGTCGTACACCAACAAAACACTGGATTGACTGTGTGTGTTTTTTTTCTTCAGCCAATATCCCGGTTGTTTGTTTTGAATATACCACAAGACAAAGGTCAATGTTATTAGTGATGAGAATAATTTCGTGCTTATATTAAGCTGCATCAACGCCTGTTCTACCAGCCGGCCGCCAGCCACTGTTCACTGATGTCCACTTTTTGGTGCGTGGGTGGTTTAATTAAGTGTCCGTATAAAATCAAATCTGAATACAAGTTACTGTTAAGAAAATACGTAAATAAACCCTTGACCTGAGACACATTAACTCGAGTAATAAGTTAGAGGGAAGTTATGAATAAGTTTGTAAGGTTGTTGGGTTGGGTTAGGTTAGGTTACGTTAGGTTATGAGTGAGGGGTTGTTAACTCCAACACACACACTGTAATAACACGATGCAGACTGGTTACACATCACCTCTCATCGACTGTAAATATTCACTTCCGGAAACTTCTTTTCTTACGTGTACATGTTTCTTGGGCCAAAAGTACATGGTAATATGCTGTATATATAATAATAATGGATTCCCCTCGAAACCGAGGATGGCCGGCCTTAGGTGCCACCTAGGTGTAAATTTGTTTAAGGTGTAGAAGCTTTTGCCAGCATAACAACCACACCCTAAGTTAACGAGTTGCAGACTCAGTGTCAAGGAACAATCCGAGAAGACCGGACAACTCGCCAACTGTACCGGCTAACCATTACCCCGGAACACGTTCCGCAGTTCGATTAACATCCAGGTTCCCAATTACTGTTGGGTGGACAGTGAGGGAGATGACCTCTGCCAGTGTGATGTCGCCCTCATCACGACACTAGAGGAAGGTTCAGTAACATACACACCATTCTTAAGTTCTTCCTTCTTTATTGGTTCAGGGAAATGTTCCTCCAAACGATGTGCTAGTGTGAGCAACGGACAGTTTCATGATCTGCATCTTAGGTGTTGATCCATTCATGTTGCATCAGTGTTACAATCCTTGTCATCTTAGGTGTTGATCCATTCATGTTGCATCAGTGTTACAACCCTTGTCATCTTATGTGTTGATCCATTCATGTTGCATCAGTGTTACAACCCTTGTCATCTTATGTGTTGATCCATTCATGTTGCATCAGTGTTACAACCCTTGTCATCTTATGTGTTGATCCATTCATGTTGCATCAGTGTTACAACCCTTGTCATCTTAGGTGTTGATCCATTCATGTTGCATCAGTGTTACAACCCTTGTCATCTTAGGTGTTGATCCATTCATGTTGCATCAGTGTTACAACCCTTGTCATCTTAGGTGTTGATCCATTCATGTTGCATCAGTGTTACACTCCTTGTCATCTTAGGTGTTGATGCAGTCCTACGACCGCCTGGGAAGATATTGGAAGCATAATGTGTTGTCTAGTGGTAGACCCTGCTGCCATATGGCATCACGAAAATTGTGACCAAGTCCCAGGTTGCTGATCTGACTTTCTGCCTCATTTACACACAATTGCAGGGTCTCAGTTGTTTCTCTTACTATTGACAACACAACATACATATATTGTTTCTCACGTTTGATATATATTTTTTTCATTTTTGTATATATTTATGGCTCTTTATTTATTATTATTATTATTATTTTTATTATTATTATTATTATTATTATTATTATTGTTATTATTATTATTATTATTAATATTTTTATTTTATTATTATTATTATTTATATTAAATTTTATTAATTTTAGTCTTATTCTTATTATTATTTTTATTAAATTTTCGCCCCCCCCCCCCCCCGGGCCTTGATGTGGGTCATAAAATGACCTGTGCTCGGGTGGGTTAATGCCCGTAAAAAAAATTCATGTTGCATCAGCGTTACAACCCTTGTCATCTTATGTGTTGATCCATTCATGTTGCATCAATGCTACAGATATTGCGTGTGTGTACGTGCGAGCGTGTGTGCGTGCCTCATGTGTTTATGTGTACGTTTAGTGAACATTAAAAACCAATTAGTAGAGATAATGGAGATGTGGACCAAGGTAAACCCTACTGAGTGTTACAACTCCAGATAAGTGAGTGAAGTTTTGACCTCACTTGTTACTTGTGCCTCTCAACTGTGAGGTAATTGCAGCCTATCGGTAATGTATTCTGATTTATTTCAAAACTTGAGTGTATACATAGAAGTAATTAGGCAGGTAAAGGTCATACTGTACAGTGAAGAGCGTCAGTACTAACCTAACCTAACCTGACGTAACTTAACTTGACCTGCCCTAACGTAATCAAGGTAACGTTTGGGTAATTGGTAAAGGCGAATGTAGGTCATGTAGAGCCATCGGTCATGTTGGGCCATAAGTCATGTGAGGCCATAGGTCATGTAGGGTCATAGATCATATAGGATTATAGGTTATAAGGGTCGTAGCTCATGTAGGGTTATAGGTCATGTAGGTTCATAGGTGATGTAGGGTCATAGGTCATGTTGGGTCATAGGTCCTTGAAGGGCCATGGGTCATGTAGGGGCATAGATCATATAGGATTATAGGTTATAAGGGTCGTAGCTCATGTAGGGTTATAGGTCATGTAGGTTCATAGGTCATGTAAGGTTATAGGTCATGTTGGGTCATAGGTTATGCAGGGTCATATTTCTTGTAGGGTCATAGGTCATGTAGGGTCATAAAGCAGTGTCTGTGTGATGTGCTCGTCTCTATAACAAGTGGTCAAGAGTGGTGTAGGTAGGGAGTAAAGTTATATCTGGTGCTGACTTGTCATGAGAAGGACCACCAGACCACCTTGTTACCATGAGAAGGACCACCAGACCACCTTGTTACCATGAGAAGGACCACCAGACCACCTTGTTACCATGAGAAGGACCACCAGACCACCTTGTTGCCATGAGAAGGACCACCAGACCACCTTGTTGCCATAAGGACCACACAGACCACATTGTTGCCATGAGAAGGACCACCAGACCACCTTGTTACCATGAGAAGGACCACCAGACCACCTTGTTACCATGAGAAGGACCACCAGACCACCTTGTTACCATAAGGACCACCAGACCACCTTGTTACCATAAGGACCACCAGACCACCTTGTTACCATGAGAAGGACCACCAGACCACATTGTTGCCATGAGAAGGACCACCAGACCACCTTGTTGCCATAAGGACCACCAGACCACATTGTTGCCATGAGAAGGACCACCAGACCACCTTGTTGCCATGAGAAGGACCACCAGACCACATTGTTGCCATAAGGACCACCAGACCACCTTGTTACCATGAGAAGGACCACCAGACCACCTTGTTACCATGAGAAGGACCACCAGACCACCTTGTTACCATAAGGACCACCAGACCACCTTGTTACCATAAGGACCACCAGACCACCTTGTTACCATGAGAAGGACCACCAGACCACATTGTTGCCATGAGAAGGACCACCAGACCACCTTGTTGCCATAAGGACCACCAGACCACATTGTTGCCATGAGAAGGACCACCAGACCACCTTGTTGCCATGAGAAGGACCACCAGACCACATTGTTGCCATAAGGACCACCAGACCACCTTGTTACCATGAGAAGGACCACCAGACCACATTGTTGCCATGAGAAGGACCACCAGACCACATTGTTGCCATGAGAAGGACCACCAGACCACATTGTTGCCATGAGAAGGACCACCAGACCACCTTGTTACCATGAGAAGGACCACCAGACCACATTGTTGCCATGAGAAGGACCACCAGACCACATTGTTGCCATGAGAAGGACCACCAGACCACATTGTTGCCATGAGAAGGACCACCAGACCACCTTGTTACCATGAGAAGGACCACCAGACCACCTTGTTGCCATAAGGACCACCAGACCACCTTGTTACCATGAGAAGGACCACCAGACCACCTTGTTGCCATGAGAAGGACCACCAGACCACCTTGTTACCATGAGGACCACCAGACCACCTTGTTACCATGAGAAGGACCACCAAACCACCTTGTTACCATGAGAAGGACCACCAGACAACCTTGTTACCATAAGGACCACCAGACCACATTGTTGCCATGAGAAGGACCACCAGACCACCTTGTTACCATGTGGACCACCAGACCACCTTGTTGTCATAAGGACCACCTTGTTACCATGAGAAGGACCAGCAGACAACCTTGTTACCATAAGGACCACCAGACCACATTGTTGCCATGAGAAGGACCACCAGACCACCTTGTTACCATGTGGACCACCAGACCACCTTGTTGTCATAAGGACCACCAGACCACCTTGTTGCCATGAGAAGGACCACCAGACCACCTTGTTGCCATGAGAAGGACCACCAGACCACCTTGTTACCATGAGAAGGACCACCAGACCACCTTGTTACCATGAGAAGGACCACCAGACCACCTTGTTACCATGTGGACCACCAGACCACCTTGTTACCATGTGGACCACCAGACCACCTTGTTGCCATGAGAAGGACCACCAGACCACCTTGTTACCATGAGAAGGACCACCAGACCACCTTGTTACCATGTGGACCACCAGACCACCTTGTTGTCATAAGGACCACCAGACCACCTTGTTGCCATGAGAAGGACCACCAGACCACCTTGTTGCCATGAGAAGGACCACCAGACCACCTTGTTACCATGAGAAGGACCACCAGACCACCTTGTTACCATGAGAAGGACCACCAGACCACCTTGTTACCATGTGGACCACCAGACCACCTTGTTGCCATG
The DNA here is from genome assembly GCA_958450375.1 of Homarus gammarus. Classification (NCBI taxonomy): domain Eukaryota; kingdom Metazoa; phylum Arthropoda; class Malacostraca; order Decapoda; family Nephropidae; genus Homarus; species Homarus gammarus. Next base: position 470,476 of record CAUDMG010002922.1, read on the forward strand.
AGAAGGACCACCAGACCACCTTGTTGCCATGAGAAGGACCGCTAGACCACCTTGTTACCATGAGAAGGACCACCAGACCACCTTGTTACCATGTGGACCACCAGACCACCTTGTTGCCATGAGAAGGACCACCAGACCACCTTGTTACCATGTGGACCACCAGACCACCTTGTTGCCATGAGAAGGACCATCAGACCACCTTGTTGTCATAAGGACCACCAGACCACCTTGTTGCCATAAGGACCACCAGACCACCTTGTTACCATGTGGACCACCAGACCACCTTGTTGCCATGAGAAGGACCACCAGACCACCTTGTTACCATGTGGACCACCAGACCACCTTGTTGCCATGAGAAGGACCACCAGACCACCTTGTTGCCATGAGAAGGACCACCAGACCACCTTGTTGCCATGAGAAGGACCACCAGACCACCTTGTTGCCATGAGAAGGACCACCAGACCACCTTGTTGTCATAAGGACCACCAGACCACCTTGTTACCACGATAAGGACCGCTAGACCACCTTGTTGCCATGAGAAGGACCATCAGACCACCTTGTTGTCATAAGGACCACCAGACCACCTTGTTGCCATAAGGACCACCAGACCACCTTGTTACCATGTGGAACACCAGACCACCTTGTTGCCATGAGAAGGACCACTAGACCACCTTGTTACCATGTGGACCACCAGACCACCTTGTTGCCATGAGAAGGACCACCAGACCACCTTGTTGCCATGAGAAGGACCACCAGACCACCTTGTTACCATGTGGACCACCAGACCACCTTGTTACCATGAGAAGGACCACCAGACCACCTTGTTACCATGAGAAGGACCACCAGACCACCTTGTTACCATGAGAAGGACCACCAGACCACCTTGTTACCATGAGAAGGACCACCAGACCACCTTGTTACCATGTGGACCACCAGACCACCTTGTTACCATGTGGACCACCAGACCACCTTGTTACCGTGAGAAGGACCACCAGACCACCTTGTTACCATGAGAAGGACCACCAGACCACATTGTTGCCACGATAAGGACCACCAGACCACCTTGTTACCATGAGAAGGACCACCAGACCACCTTGTTGCCATGAGAAGGACCACCAGACCACCTTGTTACCATGAGAAGGACCACCAGACCACCTTGTTACCATAAGAAGGACCACCAGACCACCTTGTTACCATAAGGACCACCAGACCACATTGTTGCCACGATAAGGACCACCAGACCACCTTGTTACCATGAGAAGGACCACCAGACCACCTTGTTGCCACGATAAGGACGACCAGACCACCTTGTTGCCATGAGAAGGACCACCAGACCACCTTGTTACCATGAGAAGGACCACCAGACCACCTTGTTGCCACGATAAGGACCGCTAGACCACCTTGTTACCATGAGAAGGACCACCAGACCACCTTGTTGCCATGAGGACCGCCAGACCACCTTGTTGCCATGAGGACCACCAGACCACCTTGTTGCCATGAGTACCGCCAGACCACCTTGTTGCCATGAGGACCGCCAGACCACCTTGTTGCCATGAGGACCACCAGACCACCTTGTTGCCATGAGTACCACCAGACCACCTTGTTGCCATGAGTACCGCCAGACCACCTTGTTGCCATGAGGACCGCCAGACCACCTTGTTGCCATGAGGAACGCCAGACCACCTTGTTGCCATGAGGACCGCCAGACCACCTTGTTACCATGTGGACCACCAGACCACCTTGTTGCCATGAAAAAGACCACCACGACCACCTTGTTGCCATAAGGACCACCAGACCACCTTGTTGCCATGAGAAAGACCACCACGACCGCCAGACCATCCTGTTGCCATGAGAAGGACCGCCAGACCACCTTGTTGCCATGAGAAAGACCACCACGACCACCAGACCATCCTGTTGCCATGAGAAAGACCACCACGATCACCAGACCACCTTGTTGCCACGAGGACCACCAGATCACCTTGTTACCATGTGGACCACCAGACCACCTGTATAAACTGTCTCGTCAATGCTTCACAACAGGAGTGTGTCTGCTTTAGCTTTAGCTGGTAGTTTTGCTGATGGGAAAAACTGGTTCAAGCTGTCAAATATTAACTGACCGTGTTTACATGTCTAGTCGCTGAACCCAGGTAGCATAATTATTGTAGGTTTTCATCACATTTGAATAATAATGTAAATAAGACAACCACTTTTTTGGGGGGTGGGGGGAGGGGGCTGTATTTTTGGGGGGGTTGTTTTGGGGGAGAGAGGGGTTGTTTTGGGGGAGAGAGGGGTTGTTTTGGGGGAGAGAGGGGGTGTTTTGGGGGAGAGGGGTTGTTTTGGGGGAGAGAGGGGTTGTTTTGGGGGAGAGAGGTTGTTTTGTCTCGCCCACAACTAGGAGACGTTATTTTTCCTTGACTTCTTCCTATAGATTTCTTCTTTTTTCTTATCAACAATTAATAGCTAATCGTCACTCTTTAATTCTTGTCTAATTAATCTGATACATGGCAGAACCAGTACTCTCGGACCTCATTTTATTTGTTTATTTTTTTTTATCTAACTGGGAATTTTGTGACGTCCAAGGTCACTCTACCTACACAAAGACCTGTATTTTGAGCTGCTGGGTGAACATTCTTACAACAGTTAAGATGACAGCTGCGTAAATAGATATTGCTGTGGGTCCCGCACAACTAAAAATGACCTACTGTATATTTGTGTATTTTTTATCATATTGCAGAGGTCAAAGGTCACAGAAATATCTAATTTGTGTGCCTGTTGGTCTATTTTTTTACCGAATTTCATCACAAAGATAATCTAATAAGGGCCTTAAATATTTTGGAGTTTAAATTTTTTTACCGTTTTACAGAGGTTAAAGGTCACACCAGGTCCGACGTTGCTTCAGGTCATTGTGTGGACCGGTGGTAGATGCGGTACCGTTCTTGCCTCGCAAGCGAGATGCCACGGGTTCGATTCCCGGGCCGGTGATAGTTGTTTGGACTTAGTCCCTGTTCACCTAGCAGTAAAGTAGGTACCTGGTGTAAATCGAAAGTTGCGATTTCGTATTCAGGGAAAGTTGTTGGAGCTTCCAATAGCTTCATGACATAAACCACTGACTCTTCAGGCTTCTACGCCCTTGACTCTTCAGGCTTCTATGCCCTTCACTCGTGAGACATAAAGGCAAGCATGAACTTAGCATGCTTCCCTGTAGGGCGCTGTAAACGCTTCTGCGCTTCACCTTACACAAGGATGTAGGGGGGTGCCCAATAAAAAAAAAAAAAAATAATAATAATAATTTTTGATTATTTGTAACTTCACAAGAGGAGACGAGGTACAGGAGAGGCAGACAACTGTGACACGTGGTCAGGTCCTGGGCCGTATATAAGCATCACCGACAAATTGTTATAAAATAAGTGTACAGCGGAAATGGTTGCCGTTGGCCTGATGGTCCGTTAGGGGCAGTGTGAATACAGTACACTGGACGCTAAGCCTTTTTTCAGTACACAAGGAGGCATTGTGGTCAACAGTGCGCTTGATCGCCTTCACTTCCCCAACTGTAAAGTTCGGTAGCCTTTTGCAGTTGAGAGGACTGACGTTGTACTGGGGGGCGCGAGTACTGTATCCATTGTGCCGCCGCCCCACCGGTTTACAGCGTATCCTTATTATTGTGTGAAGCAATATTGTATCATCACAACTATTACTAGCTCGTCAGTATCAGTGACCAGACGTACTTACACCAGGTGGTGTCCACACACGAGGATACCCATCTAATATTCACCGTAAATAAACATTGGTCATTATAGTCCACGACAATAGTAGTGACATGAGTTATGTATACGACCAAAAAATGTACCGCTTCACCAACACCCGTCCTGCACACAGTGTAGTAACGCTTCACCAACACCCGTCCTCCACACAGTGTAGTAACCGCTTCACCAACACCCGTCCTGCACACAGTGTAGTAACGCTTCACCAACACCGGTCCTCCACACAGTGTAGTAACCGCTTCACCAACACCCGTCCTCCACACAGTGTAGTAACCGCTTCACCAACACCCGTCCTGCACACAGTGTAGTAACCGCTTCACCAACACCCGTCCTGCACACAGTGTAGTAACCGCTTCACCAACACCCGTCCTCCACACAGTGTAGTAACCGCTTCACCAACACCCGTCCTGCACACAGTGTAGTAACGCTTCACCAACACCCGTCCTCCACACAGTGTAGTAACGCTTCAGCAACACCCGTCCTCCACACAGTGTAGTAACCGCTTCACCAACACCCGTTGTCCACACAGTGTAGTAACGCTACACTAACACCCGTCCTGCACACAGTGTAGTAACGCTTCACCAACACCCGTCCTGCACACAGTGTAGTAACGCTTCACCAACACCCGTCCTCCACACAGTGTAGTAACGCTTCAGCAACACCCGTCCTCCACACAGTGTAGTAACCGCTTCACCAACACCCGTTGTCCACACAGTGTAGTAACGCTACACTAACACCCGTTGTCCACACAGTGTAGTAACGCTTCACCAACACCCGTCCTGCACACAGTGTAGTAACCGCTTCACCAACACCCGTCCTGCACACAGTGTAGTAACCGCTTCACCAACACCCGTCCTCCACACAGTGTAGTAACCGCTTCACCAACACCCGTCCTCCACACAGTGTAGTAACGCTTCACCAACACCCGTCCTGCACACAGTGTAGTAATGCTTCACCAACACCCGTCCTCCACACAGTGTAGTAACCGCTTCACCAACACCCGTTGTCCACACAGTGTAGTAATACTTTACCAACACCCGTCCTCCACACAGTGTAGTAATACTTCACCAACACCCGTCCTCCACACAGTGTAGTAACGCTTCACCAACACCCGTCCTCCACACAGTGTAGTAACGCTTCACCAACACCCGTCCTCCACACAGTGTAGTAACCGCTTCACCAACACCCGTCCTCCACACAGTGTAGTAATGCTTCACCAACACCCGTCCTCCACACAGTGTAGTAACGCTTCACCAACACCCGTCCTCCACACAGTGTAGTAACGCTTCACCAACACCCGTCCTCCACACAGTGTAGTAACGCTTCACCAACACCCGTCCACACAGTGTAGTAACCGCTTCACCAACACCCGTCCTCCACACAGTGTAGTAACGCTTCACCAACACCCGTCCTCCACACAGTGTAGTAATACTTCACCAACACCCGTCCCCCACACAGTGTAGTAACGCTTCACCAACACCCGTCCTCCACACAGTGTAGTAATGCTTCACCAACACCCGTCCCCCACACAGTGTAGTAACGCTTCACCAACACCCGTCCCCCACACAGTGTAGTAACGCTTCACCAACACCCGTCCTCCACACAGTGTAGTAATGCTTCACCAACACCCGTCCTCCACACAGTGTAGTAATGCTTCACCAACACCCGTCCTCCACACAGTGTATTAACGCTTCACCAACACACTTCACCTTACAGGGTTGGACATCTATCAGACTGTGACCATTAAAATATATTGTAGTCTTGTCTAGTTATTCTGTTCACAGCTAAAGTCAAGGATTACTTTTTTTTTATACTTGTTTTCATGAAAGATTTTGTACATGAAGAAGTGAATGGTGTTTGGAGGTAAACCCGACAAGTTCAGTCACATTCCTTCTTCATAAGTGAGAGTGATACCGTGAGCCCCGACACTGGCCTGCCAGGGGCGGTAGTTACACTTGTACTGTACTGTACAGGTTTGTAGGCCAGTCAGACACGTTCATCGGCCTTAACTCTTATTAATCCAACACAAAGCCGTTAAACTTGCCTCCGTCACTAAAATGCTCCGGAAAAACTCGTTTTGCGTATCAGAGGCTCGCAACCAACTTTTTCTTCGGGGGGACAAAGTAAAAAGGTGGACCTTGTGAAATATTTGTCCGTGTAGTACTGACCGGCAGCAATGGGGATTGGGGGGGGGGGGGGGGGCAACACCTTCACCTGGGATATAACACACACACACGTTATATATATATATATATATATATATATATATATATATATATATATATATATATATATTTATATATATATATATATATATATTATATATTATATATATATATATATATATATATATGCTGATAACCACAAGGAAAAAAGAAAACACGAAGGTCCCAAGCGCTTTCGTGTAATTCACATCTTCAGGGGTGAGTACAGACTAAGGAGAAATACATAACAAGGTATATATATATATACAAAGGAGGGAGAGATCAGGTCCACAATGGTCAATGTGGCATTTAAAAACTCATGCACTGTTAAACAAATGTTAATCAAGAACTCCCCCAACAATATAGGAGGCTGCATTTATATGGTTCCTTGCAAGGAATGTAATATGTTTTACTTAGGCCAGACAGGTAAAGATCTTGTAACTAGACTTAAACAACATAAATATAGTGTTCGGACAGGCCAGGAATCCAATGTTCTGTTTGTTCATTTGAGGGATAACAAGCATTGCACTGACTGGGATAATGCCTCCTCAATATTACCTTGTAATTCAATTGACAGTAGGAACATTATAGAATCCAGTCTCATTAAACATACCGAATCCGTTAACATGATTTTGAGTAATGGTATGTACAAACTGGATAATTTCGTAATTAAGAAGATTTGTAACCAGGTGAGAAGGCTGGGTCATCTAACCTTCTGACCTGACTACCGACTGCTACGGTGCTTTTTGAAGATTAGTAGGGTCACTACCTAATACCTGCCCATTGTGGACTTGATCTCACCCTCCTCTGTATATATATACCGTGTTATGTATTTCTCCTTAGTCTGTACTCACCCCTGAAGATGTGAATTACACGAAAGCACTTGGGAACTTCGTGTTTTCTTCTTTCCTGGTGGTTATCAGCATATACCTAGATCACGCGCACCTACAGTGATTTACTTGCATATATATATATATATAAATATATATATATATATATATATATATATATATATATATATATATATATATATATATATATATATATATATATATATAATGATATAGATATATATATATATATATATATATATATATATTGATATAGATATATATATATATATATCTATATCTATATCATTAGCCCATAAAGCACGCGGACTTCTACATATAATCAACAACCTCACCCCGCCCGGACTCGAACCCACGTTCTTATGTGTGTGACTGGTTAACGTTACCTCTAGACCACCAGGACACTAAAAGCAGTCCTAGACTTTGGTATATTTCACACAAAGCCTGTTCATCGAGCTTATGGTAAAACGTTACTGTGATCACCTAAGAGGCACGGGCAGTCCCCAATTGGAGGTTCACGGCGCCGTAAGCTCGATGAACAGGCTTTGTTTGAAATATACCAAAGTCTAGGACTGCTTTTAGTGTCCTGGTGGTCTAGAGGTAACGTTAACCAGTCACACACATAAGATCGTGGGTTCGAGTCCTGGCGGGGTGAAGAAAGAAAACACGAAGTTCCCAAGCGCTCTCGTGTAATTCACATCTTCAGGGGTGAGTACAGACTAGAGATAGTAATGCAAAACAAGATGAATATATACAGAGGAGGGTGAGACCAGGTCCACAATTGTCAGGTAATTAGGTAATGACCCTACTAATCTTTAAATGGCACACAACGGTTGGTGGTTGGGTCAGATGGGACAGTGACCCGCCCTCTCATCTTGTTTTGCATTACTATCTCTAGTCTGTACTCACCCCTGAAGATGTGAATTACACGAAAGCGCTTGGGAACTTCGTGTTTTCTTCTTTCCTGGTGGTTATCAGCATATACCTAGATCACGCGCACCTACAGTGATTTACTTGCATATATATATATATATATATATATATATATATATATATATATATATATATATATATATATATATATATATATATATATATATATATATATACACGGAGGGTTACCAGCGAGTGTAGTATAGTGTACAGTAATTATTACTAGAATTCATGAACACTTTGATGACAACTTAGTGACAGGTGTGTCCCACCAGCATCGTGTACCTTGGGGCTCTCTGGGCTCACGTTATTCAGAGTTACATGTTCCACAAATATCTTGTTATGAATGTTAAAGTTTATTATAATATTGTTAACTTCAAGGATTCTGTATCCATCTTGTATTTTTGTGCCAGGCAATAACTTCCACTTTAGTTTACTCACATGTTTTTGTTGTTGTAGGCGGGGGCGGTGTTGTAATGTATCGTGTCTCAGTTTACAGTGTTGTGTTAGTGTCCCTGGCTTGTACCGGTAACTTAGGGGTTTTTGACAGAAAAACGATAGTGGTTTTCGTAGGCCAGACGATCCGTTAGAGCAGAGCGGGTAGAGCAAACTTTAGATTAAACCTTTTTCTGGTACCCTTGATGGCAGTGTGGCCAGCACTACACACGTCCACCGGTCACTTGTAAGAACATAAGAACATAAGAATGGAGGAAACTGCAGCGGGCCTATTGGCCCATACTGGGCAGTCCCGTTTACACCCAACCCCTATTGCTCATATGAGCATCCAACCTATGTTTGAAGCAATTCAGCGTATTCGAGTTAATGATGATATTTGGTAACTTGTTCCATTCATCCACTACTCTGTTTCCAAACCAGTGTTTACCTATTTCACGCCTAAATCTAAATTTGTCCAATTTAAAACCATTGTTACGAGTTCGCTCCTGGTTGGATAATTTGAGTACCTTTGTAATGTCCCCTTTGTTTAGCCCTGCCTTCCATTTATACACCTCTATCAGGTCGCCCCTCGCTCTACGTCTCTCAAGGGAGTGCAAATTAAGATGCTTTAACCTGTCTCTATACTCAAGGTTCCTGATACCCGGGATTAGTCTTGTCATTCTCCTCTGGATTCTTTCCAAGGATTCTATATCCATTCTGTAATACGGTGACCAGAACTGGACTGCGTAATCCAGGTGTGGTCTCACTAGAGCAAGATACAGTTTTAGGATGACCTCGCTAGTCTTGTAACTAACACTCCTTTGTATGAACCCAAGTACTTTATTAGCCTTGTTACGAGCAAAAACACATTGTTTACTTGGCTTAAGGTTCCTACTTATCATTACTCCTAAATCTCTCTCGCAGTCGGATTTCTCTATGGCATCGTTGTTCATCTGGTATCTGGTTTCCCTGTTTACATTCCCTATACTGAGTACTTTACATTTGTCGACATTGAATTTCATCTGCCATTTTTCAGACCATTCGAAAAATTTGTTTAGATCCTCCTGTAGTTTTGCCGAGTCCTCGTCAGATTTGATAACACGTCCTATTTTAGTATCATCAGCAAATTTACTTATGTTGCTGTCTATGCCGATATCTATGTCGTTTATGTATATAATAAACAATAATGGTCCAAGTACTGAGCCTTGGGGAACTCCACTTGTGACGTTGCTCCAATGGGACTTAGTGCCGTTAATGCTCACTCGCTGTTTCCTGTCCTGTAACCACGCCCTAATCCATTTAAGGATGTCACCTTTGATGCCATGAGCTTCTACCTTTCTAATTAGTCTTTCGTGGGGTACTCTGTCGAAGGCTTTGCTAAAGTCGAGATATACCACATCATAATTGTGCCCCTCGTCCACTGATTCGAAAACTGATGAAAAGAATGTTAATAGATTAGTTAGGCAAGAACGTCCGCTTGTGAAGCCATGCTGGGAATCATTGATCAATCTGTGCTTCTCCAGGTGATTTCGAATAGAGTTTGAAATGATTGCTTCCAGTAATTTGCCTACTATTGATGTTAGACTGATTGGGCGGTAGTTAGAGGATAGTGATCTATCCCCCTTCTTGAAGATCGGTATTACATTCGCTATCCTCCAGGATTCTGGTACTACACCTGTTTTTAAGGACATGTTAAACAACTTTGCTAAGGGCATACTAAGCTCTTCCTTACATTCCTTTAATACTCTGGCAAATATCTCATCGGGACCAGGTGACTTATTAGGCTTTAGTTTGTCTATTTGCTTACTAACATCGTTACTAGTCACTACTATCTCACTTAATTTGTTTTCTTCACTATCTCTGAATAGAGTCGGTGCCTCGGGTATCATGTTTAAATTTTCGCTGGTGAAAACTGTTGAAAAATATTTATTCAAATTATTGCTCATTTCTCCGTCGTTATCAGTGAGCTCGCCGGAGTCTGACCGTATTGGTCCAATCTTTTCTCGTGTTTTAGTTTGGTACATTTGGTAGAATCCTTTGGGGTTTGTCTTTGCCTCCCTTGCTATTCTTACCTCATTATTCCTCTTTGCTTTCCTTATCTCGGTTTTAACCCTACTCGCCAATACCCTATAATAGTCCCGGAGGTGAATTTCGCCACGATTTATCCTTCTACCTATAGCCTTCCTTTGGCCAATGATGTTCTTTAAATAATTATTTATCCATTTAGGGTCATTGTTGTTTGATCTGAGTTTTTTGTATGGTATGTTCTGCCTTTGTGCATTAAGTAACTCACTATTTAAATTGTCGTGGAACTCGGCAATCTCAGATCTCGTTATCAGGTCGGTGTCATCTGTCAGGTTCACGGCCAAGCGGGACACCCCCTCTCTTAGCTGCCTCTTTAAACTGTCAAAGTTTGCCCTTCTGAAATCTGGTACTTTAGTGGAATTTTCCTTACGTCTGCCCTGAAAATCTAACTGGAATCGAATTTCTTTGTGATCGCTGTTTGCAAGTTCGTTCCCTACCTCGACATTGCTAATGAGGTTTTCTCTGTTTGACAAAACTAAATCCAATATATTATTACCCCGTGTGGGTTCGGTTATATGTTGACTTAGGAAACAGTCCTGGATCGTCTCGAGAAAATCCTCTGATTCTGAGTTTCCCGTAAGGTCGGTCCAATCTATTTGGCCAAGGTTAAAGTCGCCTACTATACAGACTTTGTTGTGTATGGAAGCCCTGCGCATTTCATCCCAGATAAGTCTCTCATTGACTCTGTCAAGATTGGGGGGTCTATATATTACTCCTGTGATTAATTTTTCCCGACCGTCGCTTAATTCTATCCAAATTGTTTCTGTATTCCTCTCAGTTTTTATTTCCTTATTTATTTCACACTTCAGATTATCCCTAACATAGATTGCTACTCCGCCTCCTTTCCTGGTCTGCCTATCGGTATGGAACAGTTTGTAACCCGCAATTTGGTATTCGACTGGTAATTCACGTGTGTCTAGGTTGATCCATGTTTCAGTGAATGCAATTATATCGATTTCTTCTGTACATACCAAGGCCCTAATATCATCCATTTTGTTTCTCATACTTCTACTGTTCGCGTAATATACATTTAAGTTAGTCGTGTTCTGAGTCCTTCCCTTACCGCGTTTAGTTTTAAACTCCCTGTCTAATTTAGTTATGTCATCATTCCTAACACTATTTCCCTGTAATCTTTCGCCTTGTTTACCCGCTCCCACTGCAGTCTCCTCCACCCCCGTGCCCCTATGTTCTCTTAGCAGTTTAAAGACTTCGATATCTTTTGAACTGCCCCCTCTAGAGCCCCAGCCAGGGTTGCTACTCCATCCCTAGACAGGTGCACCCCATCCCTAGCATAAAGGTCCCTTCTGCCATAGAAGTTGTCCCAGTTGTCAATGAATGGGACTGATATTGACTTGCAATATCTGTCAAGACGGTCGTTAACACCAACTGCCCTTGACAACCATTCACTGCCAACTCTCCTTCTAGGCAGGACACCGCATATGATAGGGATCCCTCCCTTAGTCCTAATACGATCTATGGCTGCCTTGAACTTATCAAGAAGCTCCTCGCTCCTACACCGGCCAATATCATTGCCTCCTGCACTGAGGCAGATAATGGGTTTGTTCCCATTACCAGACAAGATATTGTCCATCCTGTCAATTATATCCCCCACCCCAGCTCCTGGCAAACACACCCTCATCCTATTTTTGTTTTTACCACAAAAGGCCCTGTCCATGTACCTTACCTGTGAGTCACCAACAATTAAAGTTTTTATACCTTCCTTGTCATCCCTGTCCCTGACTGTACTAACGTCCAATTCGTCTATCAAGGGACTGAACGGGTTGGTACACTTAGCTGTTGTTGTCGTTGTTGTCGTATCCTTGGTGTGCTTCTTCACCAAAAGCTTTGTCTTCCCACTACTCACAATTTTCCACTCGCTTGATTTTTCGTCAGCCACTGGCTTTACTCGTCCAGCCTCTCCTTTTAACATCGCCAGCTCTTCCCTTAATTTCAAGTTCTCCAACTTGACCTTCGCCAATTCTTCAGTGGACCACTCCAGTTTGGTCACCAAACTCTCATACCCAAGACCGCACCTTGCTCTGGCCATATCTGATAATTATCCCTCCGGAGCTAACCCTGCCGTGACCTTTCCCCTAGTGAGGTCAGAACACAACTGTCCAACTGTAGAGTCAGGTACCCAGTCATAGATGGGTGAACTGGGGATGCCTCGAGCTGTAACTAAGGAACATAAGGACAGAGAGGGAGAAGAATACCCGCTCGGGTCCCGGCACCCATGTTTATAGTTAAGGGTGATCTTAAGAATTAGTTTTTACCTTTCTATAATTAGTTATTTATACTGTATACGGAATATGAAATACTACAGTATAAAGAATTTTGTGATTTAATTCTTTAAATATTTTACAGAAGCTGTTGTCTTTATTGAGTTGATGAGCGCCAGCTCCGTGTTCCTTCACCACAATAACTCAACACAACACCGTTATTATTTGCCTTCATCAAGGGGGCTACGGCCAGGGCTCCCCAGCCACTAAAACGTGTTTGTGTATGACTTTGATGGTGTGGTGTGTGTGTGTGTGTGTGTAACTAGCATTCATAGGGTAGACTATTGTCTTGGGCAACTCTTCATAGCTAAAAGCATGTCATGGGGCCCGGATGCCACGTCTCGCTGTGCCAGTCTTCACATGCTGACAACAAGCTCGCCAAATTCATAACAGTGCCTTCAGAATTCAAAGAATCAAATGAACACAATTTGTGACAAACACAGACACCGACGTACTGCACAAACAAGGACAGTATTATTAACTTGAACCAAATACACGACAAAGTTCTATAATTATCACCCAAGACAGATACTTACCTTGTTAACATTGTCCTTGCTCTTTACATCTAAGGCTTCCATTAATGTTAGTGAACATTTTATTACTACCCGATACAGTAGTACACAAACAAACTTTTTCCGGGTTTCCAAGGCAACCTGCAACTTACCTTAAGAAGTCCACGGCTGTAGCCTTAGATTTTTAACTTACTACCTGTGAGGTGTAGTGACTGTGTGGGCCGCGGCGGGTGCTGCAGAAACTTTACCGGTGTCCAAGGAGGCAGTCGAATGTTTTAAGGATGGAAAAGTCACAGGTGAGAGCTGCTTGAGACCTTTTCACTAGTCTGCTGTAGCTCCTCCTGGTGGCACTCTGCTGACTTCCGAAAACTGTGCGACTTTCCTTTAAAGCAGAGGGAAAGAGGCGACCAATGTCTGGGTTGTGGACAGGTAATAATGATGATATAATAGTCATTTTTATCGTACAGCTGCATCTTTATATGAATTACAAAAACAATGAAAAAATGGAAAACGGATGTAAAATATAAAACAAAATCAACGTTTATGCGCAGACAATTAGTCTTTAACAGAATTAATGTTTGTGTGTGAAGTCAGGCATTAACGCAACTCCTGTCTTCACCTACACGACCCTGAAGTATACACACAGCTCCTGTCTTCACCTACACGACCCTGAAGTATACACACGGCTCCTGTCTTCACCTACACGACCCTGAAGTATACACACGGCTCCTGTCTTCACCTACACGACCCTGAAGTATACACACGGCTCCTGTCTTCACCTACACGACCCTGAAGTATACACACAGCTCCTGTCTTCACCTACACGACCCTGAAGTATGCACACAGCTCCTGTCTTCACCTACACGACCCTGAAGTATACACACAGCTCCTGTCTTCACCTACACGAGACTTACTGGACACATACAGATGTTACAGTAACATCACTGAGGCGCCCTATACAGTGACCTTAGGGACTACCAGTCACCGGCCTTCTGACACAGGACCTTGAGACACACAACTATCTTACCTTGAGACACACAACTATCTTACCTTGAGACACACAACTATCTTACCTTGAGACACAAATATCTTACCTTGAGACACAACCATCTTACCTTGAGACACAACTATCATACTTTGAGACACACAACTATCTTACCTTGAGACACACAACTATCTTACCTTGAGACACAACTATCTTACCTTGAGACACAACTATCTTACCTTGAGACACAACTATCTTACCTTGAGACACAATTATCTTACCTTGAGAAAACTATCTTACTTTGAGACACACAACTATCTTACCTTGAGACACAACTATCTTACCTTGAGACACAACTATCTTACCTTGAGACCCAACTATCTTACCTTGAGACACAACTATCTTACCTTGAGACACAACTATCTTACCTTGAGACACAATTATCTTACCTTGAGACAACTATCTTACTTTGAGACACACAACTATCTTACCTTGAGACAATTATCTTACCTTGAGACACAACTATCTTACCTTGAGACACACAACTATCTTACTTTGAGACACAAATATCTTACCGTGAGACACACAACTATCTTACCTTAAGACATACACTTATCTTTCCTTGAGACACAACTATCTTACCTTGAGACGCATAACTATCTTACCTTGAGACACACAACTATCTTACTTTGAGACACACAACTATCTTACCTTGAGACACAACTATCTTACCTTGAGACACAATTATCTTACCTTGAGACAACTATCTTACTTTGAGACACACAATTATCTTACCTTGAGACAATTATCTTACCTTGAGACACAACTATCTTACCTTGAGACACACAACTATCTTACTTTGAGACACAAATATCTTGCCTTGAGACACACAACTATCTTACCTTGAGACACACAACTATCTTACCTTGAGACACACAACTATCTTACCTTGAGACACAACTATCTTACCTTGAGACACACAACTATCTTACCTTGAGATACACAGCTATCTTACCTTGAGACACAACTATCTTACCTTGAGACAATTTTCTTACCTTGAGACAACTATCTTACTTTGAGACACACAACTATCTTACCTTGAGACCCAACTATCTTACCTTGAGACACACAACTATCTTACCTTGAGACACACAACTATCTTACCTTGAGACCCAACTATCTTACCTTGAGACACACAACTATCTTACCTTGAGACACAATTATCTTACCTTGAGACACAATTATCTTACCTTGAGACACAATTATCTTACCTTGAGACACACAACTATCTTACCTTGAGACACACAACTATCTTACCTTGAGACACAACTATCCTACCTTGGGACTGTAGTGATGGTATCTTACCTTGAGACACACAACTATCTTACCTTGAGACACACAACTATCTTACTTTGAGACACACAACTATCTTACCTTGAGACACACAAATATCTTACCTTGAGACAACTATCTTACCTTGAGACACACAACTATCTTACCTTGAGACACACAGCTATCTTACTTTGAGACACACAACTATCTTACCTTGAGGCACACAACTATCTTACTTTGAGACACACAACTATCTTACCTTGAGACACACAACTATCTTACCTTGAGACTGTAGTGATGGTATCTTACCTTGAGACACAACTATCTTACCTTGAGACACACAACTATCTTACTTTGAGACACACACTATATCTTACCTTGAGACACACAACTATCTTACCTTGAGACACACAACTATCTTACCTTGAGACACACAACTATCTTACCTTGAGACACACAACTATCTTACCTTGAGACACAACTATCTTACCTTGAGACGCACAACTATGTAATGAGACAAATCTCACAAGAAGAGAATTACATATATAAGTAGGAAGTATAGAGAGTAGGAATGTAAAGATAGGAAACTTGGTAGCGTGGCCTGTATGTTATTTACTCAGCGTCACTACGCTTATCTTATCTCGTATGTCAATACACATACATCACTTCTTAAAGGGACAACTTGTTAAACACCTCTTTGATACAACTATTTATTACTTCACTCAATGACATGAACACATTAATATCACTATTATATCGGGGTACTAACACATTATGCTTTACGTTACTTGACACTGACTCTCGGACACACCTGAATGAATACACTTCCCACAGTAGGTAACTCACCCTAGGACGTTCTGACAAGACTCACGTGTACCCTGACGTAGGCCCAGTGAGTGCTGGCTGGGCTGCCTCCTATGGGAGAATCTGCTTAGCTGGCGATGCCGTGGTCTGGTCGGGAGGTCTCCCTCCCGACCTGGGGAGGGGACGTGCGTGACTCTTGCTAGTGAACCGAGTGACGACCCGAACGGGAGAGAGGTGACAGCAACCAGAATGAGAATCAGTATGACCAGAATCAGGATGATAATGGTAATTGTAATGGTAATGGTAATCCAATGCCCGTGGACGGGACTGTAGGGCCTTTATATGGGGTCGGCCCAGCCGGCTTCTGACCTCTAACAATTAACACTAAACTGGTTTGATCTGGATAGCTGTGTGCAGGTGTGGTCCTGGCCAGGTGTCTTGGCTAGGTGCGGTTTGTAGGTCACCCGGCTCACGTCATTAGCGGGCGAGGTCAAGTCCCTTGGGTCGACCTGAGGTGTGTCAACCCGGAATGTGGTGGTACCAAGAGGTCTGTGGTGTACTTGCTGTTACATGCGGCATAATTCTGGGCTGTAAGGTTTGGTCTGACAATCAATCATTACAACTATCTTACCTTGAGACACACAACTATCTTACCTTGAGACACAACTATCTTACCTTGAGACACACAACTATCTTACCTTGAGACACACAACTATCTTACTTTGAGACACACAACTATCTTACCTTGAGACACACAACTATCTTGCCTTGAGACTGGAGTGATGGTATCTTACCTTGAGACACACAACTATCTTACCTAGAGGGGGCAGTTCAAAAGATATCGAAGTCTTTAAACTGCTAAGAGAACATATGGGCACGGGGGTGGAGGAGACTGCAGTGGGAGCCGGTAAACAAGGCGAAAGATTACCGGGAAATAGTGTTAGGAATGATGACAAAACTAAATTAGACAGGGAGTTTAAAACTAAACGCGGTAAGGGGAGGACTCAGAACACGACTAACTTAAATGTATATTACGCGAACAGTAGAAGTATGAGAAACAAAATGGATGATATTAGGGCCTTGGTATGTACCGAAGAAATCGATATAATTGCATTCACTGAAACATGGATCAACCTAGACACACGTGAATTACCAGTCGAATACCAAATTGCGGGTTACAAACTGTTCCATACCGATAGGCAGACCAGGAAAGGAGGCGGAGTAGCAATCTATGTTAGGGATAATCTGAAGTGTGAAATAAATAAGGACATAAAAACTGAGAGGAATACAGAAACAATTTGGATAGAATTAAGCGACGGTCGGGAAAAATTAATCACAGGAGTAATATATAGACCCCCCAATCTTGATAGTGTCAATGAGCGACTTATCTGGGATGAAATGCGCAGGGCTTCCATACACAACAAAGTCTGTATAGTAGGCGACTTTAACCTTGGCCAAATAGATTGGACCGACCTTACGGGTAACTCAGAATCAGAGGATTTTCTCGAGACGATCCAGGACTGTTTCCTAAGTCAACATATAACCGAACCCACACGGGGTAATAATATATTGGATTTAGTTTTGTCAAACAGAGAAAACCTCATTAGCAATGTCGAGGTAGGGAACGAACTTGCAAACAGTGATCACAAAGAAATTCGATTCCAGTTAGATTTTCAGGGCAGACGTAAAGGAAAATTCCACTAAAGTACCAGATTTCAGAAGGGCAAACTTTGACAGTTTAAAGAGGCAGCTGAGAGAGGGGGTGTCGCGCTTGGCCGTGAACCTGACAGATGACACCGACCTGATAACGAGATCTGAGATTGCCGGGTTCCACGACAATTTAAATAGTGAGTTACTTAATGCACAAAGGCAGAACATACCATACAAAAAACTCAGATCAGACAACAATGACCCTAAATGGATAAATAATCATTTAAAGAACATCATTGGCCAAAGGAAGGCTATAGGTAGAAGGATAAATCGTGGCGAAATTCACCTCCGGGACAATTATAGGGTATTGGCGAGTAGGGTTAAAACCGAGATAAGGAAAGCAAAGAGGAATAATGAGGTAAGGATAGCAAGGGAGGCGAAGACAAACCCCAAAGGATTCTACCAAATGTATCAAACTAAAACACGAGAAAAGATTGGACCAATACGGTCAGACTCCGGCGAGCTCACTGATAACGACGGAGAAATGAGCAATAATTTGAATAAATATTTTTCAACAGTTTTCACCACCGAAAATTTAAACATGATACCCGAGGCACCGACTCTATTCAGAGATAGTGAAGAAAACAAATTAAGTGAGATAGTAGTGACTAGTAACGATGTTAGTAAGCAAATAGACAAACTAAAGCCTAATAAGTCACCTGGTCCTGATGAGATATTTGCCAGAGTATTAAAGGAATGTAAGGAAGAGCTTAGTATGCCCTTAGCAAAGTTGTTTAACATGTCCTTAAAAACAGGTGTAGTACCAGAATCCTGGAGGATAGCGAATGTAATACCGATTTTCAAGAAGGGGGATAGATCACTATCCTCTAACTACCGCCCAATCAGTCTAACATCAATAGTAGGCAAATTACTGGAAGCAATCATTTCAAACTCTATTCGAAATCACCTGGAGAAGCACCTATTGATCAATGAGTCCCATCATGGCTTCACAAGCGGACGTTCTTGCCTAACTAATCTATTAACATTCTTTTCATCAGTTTTCGAATCAGTGGACGAGGGGCACAATTATGATGTGGTATATCTCGACTTTAGCAAAGCCTTCGACAGAGTCCCCCACGAAAGACTAATTAGAAAGGTAGAAAGAAGCTCATGGCATCAAAGGTGACATCCTTAAATGGATTAGGGCGTGGTTACAGGACAGGAAACAGCGAGTGAGCATTAACGGCACTAAGTCCCATTGGAGCAACGTCACAAGTGGAGTTCCCCAAGGCTCAGTACTTGGACCATTATTGTTTATTATATACATAAACGACATAGATATCGGCATAGACAGCAACATAAGTAAATTTGCTGATGATACTAAAATAGGACCTGTTATCAAATCTGACGAGGACTCGGCAAAACTACAGGAGGATCTAAACAAATTCTTCCAATGGTCTGAAAAATGGCAGATGAAATTCAACATCGACAAATGTAAAGTTCTCAGTATAGGAAATGTAAACAGGGAAACCAGATACCAGATGAACAACGATGCCATAGAGAAATCCGACTGCGAGAGAGATTTAGGAGTAATGATAAGTAGGAACCTTAAGCCAAGTAAACAATGTGTTTTTGCTCGTAACAAGGCTAATAAAGTACTTGGGTTCATACAAAGGAGTGTTAGTTACAAGACAAGCGAGGTCATCCTAAAACTGTATCTTGCTCTTATGAGACCACACCTGGATTACGCAGTTCAGTTCTGGTCACCGTATTACAGAATGGATATAGAATCCTTGGAAAGAATTCAGAGGAGAATGACAAGACTAATCCCGGGCATTAGGAACCTTGAGTATAGAGACAGGTTCAAGCATCTTAATTTGCACTCCCTTGAGAGACGTAGAGCGAGGGGCGACCTGATAGAGGTGTATAAGTGGAAGGCAGGGCTAAACAAAGGGGACATTACAAAGGTACTCAAATTATCCAACCAGGAGCGAACTCGTAACAATGGTTTTAAATTGGACAAATTTAGATTTAGGCGTGAAATAGGTAAACACTGGTTTGGAAACAGAGTAGTGGATGAATGGAACAAGTTACCAAATATCATCATTAACTCGAATACGCTGAATTGCTTCAAACATAGGTTGGATGCTCATATGAGCAATAGGGGTTGGGTGTAAACGGGACTGCCCAGTATGGGCCAATAGGCCCGCTGCAGTTTCCTCCATTCTTATGTTCTTATGTTCTTATGTTATCTTACCTTGAGACACACAAGTATCTTACCTTGAGACACACAACTATCTTACCTTGAGACACACAACTATCTTACCTTGAGACACACGGCTATCTTACTTTGAGACACACAACTATCTTACCTTGAGACACACAACTATCTTACCTTGAGACACACAACTATCTTACTTTGAGACACAACTATCTTACCTTGAGACACACAACTATCCTACCTTGAGACACACAACTATCTTACCTTGAGACACACAACTATCTTACCTTGAGACACACAACTATCTTACTTTGAGACACACAACTATCTTACTTTGAAACACACAACTATCTTACCTTGAGACACACAACTATCTTACCTTGAGACACACAACTATCTTACCTTGAGACACACAACTATCTTACCTTGAAACACACAACTATCTTACCTTGAGACACACAACTATCTTACCTTGAGACACACAAATATCCTGCCTTAAAACTTTCGGTTTTGAGACCTTAATGCATTGTACTGTAATTCAAGTTACAGGACGTAGTGTGATCTATCTTACCGTCAGTCTCAGGGACTCTACTGTTACCCAGATGACCTTCAGGAGTCCTTCCTTCAGCCACATCATCTCCAAGGGCCCATTAACATTAATATATATGGCAGTTTGGATCTTGGCTTTAAAATTCTCTACCGTACTTAATATTCCAACTGGTATATGCGGTCCATTTATGTGGGTATGTGGGGCCGTGAGGTGACTGCTTAAAGCCAGCCTTCCCACCTCGTGTTTTTATTTACCTGTCGAGAACTGGAGCTCCACTATTGCTGTACTGGCTCGTGGGGGTCTGGCTGACTTATGTATACTGTATTTCACTTGGCCCGGTTTGTTCCTAAAAGGATGCCACAAGGTTGAAGTTGGTGTGTTGTTGTGGCACTCATCACTTTCATGTCTGTAAGTTAAGTTGTTTAAAGTTTTTATGTCTGTACGACTACTTTACACTCTTTTACAATTGACCTTGATATTTATTTAAACATTTATCTTTCCTTGACGAAGAAACTTTTCACATTGTCTGCCAAACTGTTAGGTGTTCATCTTCTGATTTTATCCCAAGTATTATAGTCACAGATCACCTTAGGTCCCTGTGTCGGTGTGCTGTGTGTGTAATAATAATAACAATTAAAGTTTTATTGAGAGAGCATGGCAGCCAGAACGCTGAACATATACAGTTGCATATTTGGGGAATGGATCACTTGATTGAGAAATAATATACAAGTAACATAAGTGACAAAAATGTGATATATAATAACAAGGTGGGGAGAAGGTTATACTACAGGGCATTTCAACATAGTGACAGTATAAAAAGGGAAGATTGACTTGGAGTGAATACACTGGTTGACTACGAGTTGTTGATAACTTTTACAATGGTTGGGACTGGGCTGTTTTTATAGCGATCAGTATGTGCTCGTATGGGCTGGATGCGATTGTGGTGTCGAACAGCAATTCACGGAAGAGGGATCTCGGGTGGAAGCAGGAGCCGGTGCGAGGGTGGTGCAGAAGCTTCTCACCAAATTTGCAGATGAGATCATGGTGATGATCAGATAGAGCCGAGAGGGCCAGTGTGTTGAGCGCTTCTTGGTATGTGGAGAAGGAGGGGAGAGATTAATCTTGCATGCCCTTTTCTGCACTTTTTCCAGTTGTTTCCGTTGTGTGGCATTCAGGGAGGAAGACCAGGCAGGGGAGGCATAGGTGAACTTAGGAAGTATGAATGTTGAGTAAACCTGAGGAGCTCGGGGGTAGGAACTCCGAGGGACTTGAGTCGGGGGAGGAGGTGGAGACGAAAACTGGAGGATTTAACAACTGTACTGACGTGTGTTTTCCAATTTAGTTCGTTGTCTATAGTGAAGCCGAGGAGCTTAGTGGAGTCTACAACCTGGAGTGTGTTGGGGCCCAAACTAATGGAGGGAGGTGGGACAAGATCAGAGGAGAGGTTTGTGTGTGTGTGTCTGTGCATATGTGTACGTGTGTGTGTGCGCGCGCACATAATTTCAAACACCCTGGGGTACATTTCTTTACACTATACACTAAGTTAATTAAATGTTATAGAGAGAAGCTTCGTGTTTTATGTTGTCCTGATAATCAGCAACATGTGTTGGGGAAATTGCGGTTCAAGTTTCAGTGAAGTTTTCGTTTATGTCTGACGTAAAGTCATTTTAGGCAAGTTCTATTAAATCTAGTTTTCTGAGACTCGTACATAATATAATGGATATTTTGCTTCTTGATTGATTAAATTCTGAAAGCCATATTAATTAAGCATTAAATAAAAATAAATAAATATCATTCAACTCACCGCAACACCTGCACAACTAATTAAGCATTTTGGCTCTTGACTATAACCAAAGTTTTAAACACTCTCAGAGCTTAAGTAAAGTACGGAATTTGAGTGAAACTTGCTACGTGCTGTTCTCATATGGCTGACCAAATTGTTTTCTCCCAACATTCAACATGGCCGCTCTGCCAGCCATATTGGATTTAAGATAAGTCTTTATGTATCTGCTTGAAATTGTGTAGTTAACCTCCAGACTCCTTCAACACCATATTTATGACCATTCTTCATTCTGATTAGTTGATAGTAGTTACGTTTCTTGACCATTCTTCTTTCCGATTGGTTGATACTGTATGCATTTCTTGACCATTCCTTATTCTGATTGGTTGCTACTGTATGCATTTCTTGACCATTCTTTATTCTGATTGGTTGCTACTGTACACGTTTCTTATGTACACCTTGTTGGAAAAGTAGTTACGTCCAGACTTATCTCATCTGAGGATTAATGCTACAGGTGGGGGTTGGGTCAGGTTAGGTAAGGTTAAGTTAGGTTAAGTTACGTTAGAGTTAGGGTGGTTAATTTTATGGTGAAATAAGTTGGTAGGGCTAATGTTCATGTGATCAGATAGATTAATTTAATGTTGAATAGTGGTGTTGCTTACGGGTCTTGTGTTCAGTGTTTAGTTGTGACCTTCTATAGTTGGTACTACGCCTGAGTGTTGTTCAGGCAACATCACCTTCTGGGTGCAGCCTGAGACAGCAACACTACAAGATAACAATGGTAATGTCACTGCCGTAGATCAAGTAATGTTGCTTAGTTAACGTTGGTAATACAACCAAAGACTGGAGACTGCCTGGCTGAATTATGTACAGTACTGTACAGCGGAATGGTCGTAACATAACGTGTAGCTGTGAGCAGTGCTGTGTTATTTTATTACTAGTGACAACTAGGAACCTATAAGATGACATGATATGTAAGAACTTTGTCAAGTTGTTGCAGTCATTAGACTGAGAAAGACAACACGTTCTCGCGTGCCACGTGCCAACACCGTGAAGTTGAGTTCTAGAAGGCCACAACCGCCACAGTAACTGGGTCCCACAGTTAACTAGCATGAAATACGGTTTGTGTGTTTATAGATTTTGATTGTTCTGCCGTTTTTACCGCATCTTCTTGCCTTGGGTGTATATTGTGAACGTACTGTAACTGTTGATGCCTGGGAGAAAACATGGGTGGAGTCTTGTAAAGCAGAAGGCTTCAGGGGAGGGAGGCCAGAGGCAGTACGGGGGAGCTTGTTGAAACCAGTTCGAGGCTTCGTTCAAGCTCGAAGCCCATCTGAATCTGACAGCTAAGAAACTTTCGTTCGCTTTGCTTCACTGCAATGTGCTCTGAAAGTAGGATGAAAAACAAACATTGTTATTGGTAAACAAATTGCGTTTAACTTTCATATTTTAATCACGAACTGTGCAGTACAGTATATTTTTATTATAAACTAGCTGAAGAACTATTTAGTTTACATTCCTGGTCGTCTGCTTATTATTAAAAAAAATACAATATTATACAGTATGACTGTGTCTTAATACGGCATAATACAACTAGTCTAAGGAACATGTAACATTATTATTTTATCAATAAGGTTAAATAAACTTATAAATGAAGCATATACATCAGCATATTTGACAATGTTCACAAGTTATTCAATACTTCAAAAAACTTTCGGTGATTCAAGATGAAATTCGCTGATAAATGGATAATGATACAAGCTCCTCAAACTAGTTGTATTCTGCCTTGTTAAGACACGGTCATATTGTATGTTCTAAATATTTTAATAATGAGAATTTAAAGTAGAGAAAACACATTGTTATGAAATATAATGCAGGGAAAAGATAAGGAAAAAGCAATGACTAAAAGTAACATTAAAAAAACATAGTTTAAACCAAATAGTTTTAACCTTTGGTTTAAACCTGTGTGAGGGACATATTAAAGTGCTGCTCAATTTTTGATAGTGCTATTATCAATAGCTTCAAGGTTCCTTTATATTCACAGAATAAACCGATGTTTCTTCTCTCCGCAGATGGCTGGTGGTCGGCTCTGCGTACTGGTCAACCCCGCGGGAATGTCATAGCGCTTGCTGGCGGACTAGTCGTAAGGAGGCGCTAGTCACACCATCACCCACACAAGTCACATCCTTCCTGTAGTAACTCCCATAGTCTCCATAAGACCATCAGTGAGACATACATGATCATATACCAACAGTTCTCGACCACATCCCCCGCGGGCCATAGTAGACCGTCTCTTGTGAGTGTGTATCTTTGGCCAGCAGGCATTATTCTTTTGGCTTCAAGTTGTCAGTCCTAGTGAAGTGATCGTGTGGGTGAGATTGCGTGTTTCTTCCGTACGAGAAATAACTTGTGGCTCAGAAGGCTGTATCCTGACCCAAGCGAGGAGAGCAAGTGTGAGGTGAGCGTTTAGCAGGAACCAGCAGCTCGCCCACCAGTCATCCCTCGCTGCCCAGGTAAGTTGATGTGGATTTATCCTGGACAAATAAACCCTCACAGACATGAACACTAACAGACATAAACTCGAATATAAACACTCAGAGACATAAACATTTACAGACAAACACCTTCATACACACACACACTCTTAGTACTCTGGGTAAGGTAAGCTTGTGTCAGCACACCCAGGAAGCTCAATTGTTGTGTCCGACTTGTAGAAATTATATGTAATTATTCCACATAAAGAAAGATATAGAAGATACCGTTTATATATGTTTAGAACTTATCTTTATCTACTGTATGGCTCAAAATTGGTTGTGAATTATAACAAGTGATAAGTGTTACCACACATACAGACCATTAGTATAATGTATTATGTTTCACCGCGAGGAACACTCGCTAGAGTTACATCTTCACCCACAATATATATAGCTATCTATATATATATATATATATATATATATATATATATATATTACCATTTTAACTTTACAGCGTTATTTATAATAACAGAAAAGTGAGTTGTGTAAATAGTGTTACGTACAATGTCAGGTCACAGCACCAGAAAAATATTTTCATGTATCAATAAAACATACGAAAATTGGTCTCCCTTAAAACCCAGTGTGTACAGTACAGTACAGCGCAGTGCAATGCAGTACAGTACAGAACAGTGTGGTTATTCAGACCAGTACACCAGTGTGTATTGTACCATTTGCTTCATCATCACCGCCTGGGTTAAACTGTGATATGTTATGAACGAAGAAAGGAAAACTTACACTTTATTTTATTTTTTTATTATACAGTATGTGCAGCAACTATCACTCCTCTTTGAAATATTTTACATGCCGGGGACAAAGTTCGCTCCCCGTGGTGAACTGGGTCACAGGAATGAGTCTCCGAACTGACTTACCCCGACTGTTTTATCTCATTTGGGGTCGATGCTGCTTCATTTTGGGCGGGAGCCAACTTTTGACCCCGACTGTACATTATTTGTATACTTCGCACATGATGTAAGGGGGGTGCCCAATAAACTAGTCCCCTCGGGGGCAATCTAAATCTAATCTACCTTCACTGTCTATGTACAATCAAAGACAAAAGTCGTGTCGGGGTTTTGTCCCAAGATTAAATATAACTCTTGAAACATTATGAGAGCCCCCCACCACAAGGCAGAGCGCACCAAAAGTTTAGTCCTTCGGCATATGTTTTCACCAAATTTCACGACACGACTTTTGTCTTTCATTGTATATTATTTTATATATGCACTGTCTGTATATAATTCTTACATATCTACAATGTGCATTAGTTGTGTACCTGAAGTGTTTATATACAGTACAGTATATGCTGACTTGATGTCAACATGTATGACGAATTTATTGAGGAAATATCTATATCTGTCTGCCTGCCTGTCTGCATCTGTCTGCATCTGTCTGTCTGTCTTCGCTACGAACACTAAAAGGCAGTCTCTGACGTGCTTGATCTATATGTCATGACGTAATACATTTTCTTAGATATCCCGCACAAGACAAGACTCACGGTCGTCTATAATGTGTTGGTTGTGACGCACCCGAAGGAGCCAGTGTCTCATGATGCCGCCCCAGGTATTAACGTTGAGCTGACTGAGTGCGTTGAACAAGGCAGTGTGTGTGTCCTAATAATAATTAAATAATAATTAACGGTTTATTGAAAGAGCATAGCAGCCGGAAGGCTGAAAATATACAGTTACATATTTGGGGAATGTGTTTCGATTTACAAATAATATACAAGTAACATAATTGATACAAATAAGATATATAATAACTAGGTGGGGAAAATCACAAACTACAGTGCATTTCAACATAGTGACAGTGCAAGAAGTAGGATTTACTGGGAGTGAATACACTGGTTTATTACAAGTTATTGATAATTTTTACAATGGTTGGGAGTGGGCTGTTCTTATAGAGATCAGTTCGTGCACGTATGGGCTGGATGCAGTTGTGGTGTCGAACAGCAATTCTCGGGCGAGGGATCTCAGGTGGTAGTAGGAGCCGGTGTCGAGGATGGTGCAGAAGCTTCTCACCAAATTTGCAGATGAGGTCGTGCGCGCGTGTATGTGTGTGTGCGCTCGCGCGCTACTCCTTACTCTAGGTCGTTCAAGACTACTGACTTCATAATGTAACCTACAGGTCCTCGTGGTCGTCACATAGCTAACAGGTGTCCTCGTGGTCGTCACACAGCTATCAGGTCAGCGTAGTCGTCACACATAACTTACAGGTCCTCGTGGTCGTCACACAGCTAGCAGGTCCTCGTGGTCGTCACACAGCTAACAGGCCCTCGTGGTCGTCACACATAAGTTACCTGTCCTCATGGTCGTCACAAAAGTTACTGGTCCTCATGGTCGTCACATAGCTAATAGGTGTCTTCGTGGTCGTCACACAGCTAACAGGTCCTCGTGGTCGTCACACAGCTAACAGGTCCTCGTGGTCGTCACAAAAGTTACTGGTCCTCATGGTCGTCACATAGCTAATAGGTGTCCTCGTGGTCGTCACACAGCTAACAGGTCCTCGTGGTCGTCACAACTTACAAGTCCACGTGGTCGTCACAGGTGATAGTGTCAGTCGTCCTTTGGGGAATAATACCTGATCGAGAGAGAGTGTTGCACCCACACGGGGCAAGCATCCTGTAAATCTACAAGGGAAGAATTTTGAAGTGAGCTTTGATGCAAATGTTGAAACAACTTTGAAGCAGACTTTTGAACTTTGAAGCAGACTTTTGAACTTTGTAGCAGATTTGATTTAGTTAAACATAACTTTAAAGTGACATTGTTGCATTTATTTAAATGGTTTAGGCTTGAGGCTCGTCTAGTCACATGTTAGAACGCCGGTTGTAGCCAACTGCCTGTTGTGACGTCAAACCCTGTCATTATCCTCCCAAATTTAGTGCGCCGGTTTGGTGGAGAATAACTGATAAAATAAACTAATTCAAGACACAGCGAATACTCTAAGGTTGTGGCATTAATGAGCATCACCACTAGCCGTAGAAGGTTACCTGTTGATACTCAATGAACTCTTTGTTTTTCTTATAATGCAGCCGGTGCTCCTCCTGTCTTATTTATATCAAGGTCTTCACTTGATTATCTGTATACAATTGTAATTGTTTATTAGGGTTGAGCTATGTACTCTGGATCTACGTATTCAGTCGTACAAACAACGAGGGAGCCTGCCAGCAGTAAGGCTGGTGTCGTGTACAAGACGAGTTGTGTGACAGCGTACTGAATATTGCAGTGTATATTTTATTTCAGTAACCTTGGAGGAATCCACAGTGAATGTTCTCTACTCACCCTTGAGTTTCACTTATATCTGTTGATTGGCACTACAAATGTTATCTTGTGAGACTGAGGCAGTTCGGTTAGAGTGAAGGATCCAGGAAGAGTAAAATCATTTACGTAATGATTAAACTGTATATTATGGGAAAAGTGGGAGGTAGCAAGGAGACCTTAGGTACCCCAGGACTTATGGAGTGATAATAAGATAAGAGACCTTAAGTTTACCTGTAAATGAGCAAGGATGTCTCGAGAGCTCTGACAGTGAGTGTTGTTGGCAAGATTAATATTTAAATATCTTTAAATATCA
This sequence comes from Homarus gammarus, assembly GCA_958450375.1. Taxonomy (NCBI): domain Eukaryota; kingdom Metazoa; phylum Arthropoda; class Malacostraca; order Decapoda; family Nephropidae; genus Homarus; species Homarus gammarus. The sequence goes on from CAUDMG010002922.1 coordinate 498,962, forward strand.
CAATATGGGTATGACACTATGCGGTGTGCTAACTAATAATGCACCAGACGAAGTGAAAGGCTCTTTTTACAAAGAGCTACAAGATGTGGTAGATAGTTTATCTGACCGAGATGTGAAAATGAATATAGATAACTTTAATGCATAGATAGGTAGGATAATGTAAGGATGCAACATGTTATGGGAGGTAGGGGTTGGGTGAGATCAACGAGCATGGAGCTCGTCGGGTTAGCTTTTGTGCAGCCAATAACCCCCATCATATACGATGAACATTTTGTAAACAATGACATACACAAGTACACGTGGACTTCGCCAGCTGGGAATCATCGCAGAAAGTATTGGTCACAGTATGACCTGTAAACAGAGGTGTAAATCATAATTAGGTGTTGGAACGTATAGATGTGCTAAAAGCAAGCGAGAGGAAGGAAGAGTTGCTTCGGCATGACACTAAAAAACTGTTGCATAACCGCATAAAGGAGAAATGTAAACTTGAATGTCGTAATCGCTTTACATCATTGGTGTCGGAGGATGGATACTAGTAATGTAGAGCTAGATTCCTGGAAGAAGACAAAAAAAGAAAGAAATAGGTCTCGGGTAAGACTTGAGATGTTCTGAAAAGGCGCCAGGAACAGAAGGGTTGGTAGCTGTGAATAGTGAAGTCAACAGCTGCACAAAACGGCGTAAATAACAACTGCTGGAAACTCTGACCTATGGCGGAGGAAGTGGAGTGGTGTTGGTCTCGGAGATGAAGGCCTAACTACCTGCACTTTAGGATGGTTATGAGTAAAGTTTGTAACACTTACGATGTTCTTGATATACTGTACTGTACCTACCTGAACCGGACGAGTAGATGGATATTAATATAAACGATGTTACATTGGATGACATAGAGAAAGTAATTAAAGCGTCTACAGAATTAGAAGGTGGAATAACCAGAGTGATGCTAAAGCTGGAATACTGACGATGTTCTGGGGGAGTGGAGACTGGGCATCATCTCTACCCCCTCCCCCTTCCCCCCCTCCCCCCAACAAACCCGGTGATTTGAGGGACTGTTTGAGCTCGGGATGTAATGACACTTTTTATTTTACCTTTTATTTTCTTTCTTTTTAGTTCTTTATTCTTTATTTAGTTAGAGAGAGGAGGAGATGGGTTTATGGTTGAGGAAGGTGGGGGTTTAACTGTGGTCACAACCCCCCACCAGAGGGTAACCGATATGAGGGGGAGAATGAGGAAGAAGGGCACTAAGGAATAGTGCTAACCTAAAATAACTGAGAAGGGGAAACAGGTGATAGGTGTGTTGTTACTCAGGACTCACTAGGGAGGACATATTCCATACACAAGGGAAATGAGAACTTATCATCACGGTTCTTCGCGTATTAACGACATTACTCAGAATGAACAGTACACTTTCAAAACAATAAACCTACCGTGAAGCGGATAAAACCTTAAGAATACTTACTTATATATATTGTCATGCTGAAGACCTGCTGACCACACACACGTCTACACTTAACTAATTCTAACCAGACTCTGTGTTTGAAAACTGAATGTCCATCTTGCTGGGGCACGAACTCAGCTTCCAGCCAATCAGCACATTTAGGCCTATGATGTTACACTCACTGGTTAGGTTAGGTCGGGTCAGGTCAGGCACTCCTGGTTTTAGAAACTGTCGTATATGCATTATGATTGGCAATCTTTGTCTAAGCTGATTTTTCATACGTATTTCCTCTAAAACTTGACACAATTTACTCCAAAAACATGGCTGTAGTGATTAAATCTTTGTGGAATTCATAAGCCACTAGTTATGGCTTTCGTCGATTTCAAGAGAGATTTCGACAGCGTACATCGATCATCACTCTGGAGAAGCCTACGAAGTTACGGACGACCGGATAAATCTGTCAAACTAATAGTAGCAGTATACATTGGCAGTCAATTTGTTGTGCTAATGCTGAGGGTCAACTCTAACCCGATTTGTGTGTTGAGGAAATGGTGTACCGCAGGGCAATGTCGTGTTCCCCATTCTGTTTAGTGTGCTTATCGATTTAGTTATGGAGGAGATGATTGGTGACAAAAGAGAGGGATAAAGGAGAGGGATTCTAAATTGGTAGAAAACAAATATCTCGCACACACTTGGATTACTCAGAAGACGTGGTGTTGATGAGTGCAAGTACACAAAACATACAGGCGATGGCGACCAGCCTTGAGGAGTTGATATGTTATGAGAACTGATTAGGTAATGGTGGAAGGACGAATTATTGGGAAAGTTTCTACCTTTACTTTCTGGTTACAACTATTAAAAAAGTTAGATCGCTTGTGGTTGAATTCACGGAGAGACTGAAGCGAGCCAATCAAGCTATGGGTGTGTTGGCCAAGGTTTGGAAATCACAAATATTGGCATTCCATGGCTAAATGAATTTGGACATGTCATTGATACGATAACGAAACAATACTCACAAGGTTTCGGATATTGGAAAACAAAACACTCAAGAGAATCCGGGAAACTGTGAACGGTGTACCATACGGCGAAGAGGGGCCGATGGAGATGGTTGGGAGGCATTCTTCGTGTTAAACCTGAGAGAAGCTGTGAGGTAAACACTTGAGGTAAGAAAAGAAATGGAAGACCGAGATCTACTTGCATTCAGACCACGAGTAGAGACGGAGGAGAACTGGGACGACCTACTTAAACCAGCTCAAGATTGGGTTGGATGGTGGGATTACACTGCTTATGAACGTTAAGTTTATATACTTGTTTCTGATGATGTTTGTAACTACTAATTATTTATAGAAACGGCTTTGAAAATCCATCTTAACCGTTTCAGATGGTGAATTTCGACTACACGACAGGGTTTGAATTTTTCATGACGAAGACCGTGAAAGTCGGTCACAATTCTGGCCTCGAGTTCTGTGTCACCAAACTGATTTAGTATTCATTAAGAAGGAGTATCACCCCTTGTGACTCCATAGAGCGCTGATTATGTGGTAATGTTGTTTTCGTTATTAATGCATGTTAGACTGCCTAGGGTTTATAAGTAAGGACTCACCTCAACAAATTGGCTACAGAACCTTGAAAATCAACCTTAGCAGAAGGCGTATAGTTTATTTTATATTATGAAAGTTATCTTTGTGTATTAATTCGTACTTTTGCTTTGACTTGCCCCGAATACTGTAGTTATTCTTTTGAAGTCAAGAAGGACGTCATCAACTCTTGACATGTTTTAGCCGGTGGACGGAAATAAAGTCCACAGGAAAAAAATTCACATGACTTGTACACGTTGACAACACAATATATATGATAGCATTGCACGTAGGTTAGGTTAAGTTAGGTTAGGTTAGGTTAGGTTAGGTTAGCTTATGTTAGGTTAGGTTAGCTTAGGTTAGGTTAGGTTAGCTTATGTTAGGTTAGGTTTTTTCCGTGCCTTTTAATCTGACTTTTTTCCTTGTGACTTTTTTCTTGGATTCGTTTTAGCCATGCCACACAACGACCCTTCATGTCCAGCCAGCCTTCAGCCAGGTGTCATCTCTGTGTACAGTACAGGGCATCTGTCATCTCTATCCCAAGATTCTATTCAGGACTTTATTTTCAACGACGCGGAATTGTTTTGAGATTGTTTAATTATGGTTTTACGACTCTCCCGTACACAAGTACCTGACATTACTAGTGATATGCCCAACTGGACTTTGGTGTGTACTGATAATCTTTGTCTTGCCCATGACCTGATATACTTTCTTCACTTTCTTAGTAAACTCTGCTCTTGCGGATACTGACAACAACCACAAGTGGAATTAGTTCATAGGAGACTTAACAGCCAAGGAAAACACAAGAGAATAGATGCACAACATAGTATGAAGAAAGAGACACAAGATGAAGGTGGAGTAAAATCCACAAATTTAGAATTGGTCTAACCTAACCTAACCTAACAAACTAATGTGACCTAACCTAACCTAACAAACTAATGTGACCTGACCTGACCTAACCTAACAAACTAATGTGACCTGACCTGACCTTATAGTGAGAAAGAACTTGCTGGAGTAAACTTAACACAACAAACTAGTATATAAGTTACCATATAAGCTATTGTTAGTGTGAAGGAAGCAACAGTAGCGGTGTTGGTCATTAGAGTGAGTATGTCGACAGTTAAGCTCAACTACTTGGTGTTTTCTCTGGTAAGAACAAATACTGTAAGTGTGATATTGGTTTGTCTTGATTATTTTACACACACTTCTTATGTTGACTCAGGCAGTGTTAACTGTTAAGTGTGTGTGTGTGTGTGTGTGTGTGTGTGTGTGTGTGTGTGTGTGTGTGTAAGACGACGTTGGTGACGGCCTAGTAGTGCCTTAACACCTCTTATAGATTTTACCAAGGTGTGTTTTGTTGATCTTAATTATATCTTAATGATCGAAGGCTGAGGTAAGGTAACCCCACAAGGTGAACCCCCCCCCCATGCTGCAGGAAGAGTGTGAGGCGGGGTGCGCACCACACACACTCTCCTCTAGTCTAAGACGAGGCATGTGGCGTGTTTCCTCGCTGCCAACTACTCTCCTTTCCCTGGTGTTTTGCCGAGGTTTTGCCAGACACTAACTGTTAGGGCTGACCTGGCCAATAACACCTGCAGGCTATGACTATGGCCGGTTTTTATTGAGACTAATGTTTACCAAAGTCGCTGATAGAAGGAGGTCAATGATTCGTGCTGAACACTCTCGGCTGTAGCAGGTTATAGTAGTCCACGAGTGCCTTACATTCTCTTATTGCTGTACTATGCCTACAAAACAGACCTGCGTTTTTAGGTGGTTATTGTCATGCCCTCACAGTAGCACAAGCGGGTATGTGAATTCCTACCTAAGAGTCTCTTGTAACCTGGTCTAGTTTGTTAGCTGCAATAAACAGAAACAAAATATCCTGCGTAGATAAATGAAGTTTTACAGCTTCATTTATATGCATCTTTGCGTTATTTGATTTTTTTTATTAATTGTGTTTGGCAGCTGTTGGTCTCTACGTCTTACACTGTTGTTGTTGAGGAGGCCCCGAGACGATCATTATTATGACCCAACACTCTGGGTAAGAAGGTACACCACACTCACGCTACTACGACGCTGCATGTTATTACGACACCTTCGCTTCAGTCGTCACTACGCGAGAGTAAGATAGTCTGTACATTAAAGTGGAATTACGATTACTTTATTATTTTCTACCCACTTTACACACTGGTTAAATGACGAAATATTTTAGCATTGTTTAAATTATTTGTACGACTTAAAACGATGTGTTTTTTGTGTATAGCTAACTGGGATAAGATCTGTTTATGAGTTATCAATGTAAATTGTCTTTCTTACATTCTTGCTGCCGTGCCGTCTGGTCCAGGTCAACCTTATCTCCCGAACACATGATCAGTTCCTTCAGTTGACACAAGTCTTTAGCCGACTGTCCTGCCTGGCCCTGCCACCACCACACTCGTGACGGACGTTTGTTAAGCTCTCTTGACACATGACACCAATAGAACCGGTGAACCTGTTTCAGTAATGGTGAAACAGCGTGGGCAGGTGCCAGGTATATGCTTGCCAAACTACACACGCTCACCTCCTGGCTAGCACTGACCCGCCATCTAGGAAACATGCCTCTATCAAGCTTCTAGGGAGGATAACCCCATAAGCAAGTTTGCGGATGACACCAAAATAGGGCGGCAAATTAATTCAGGGCAGGATGCAAATGCATTACAGGAGGATCTAAATAAACTGCAGGGGTGGTCTGAAAAATGGCAAATGAAATTCAACACCAGCAAGTGCAGCGTACTTAATATTGGAAGAACAAATACTGTCAATGTATACAGCCTTAACAACATCAACCTAGAGAAGTCGACTTGTGAAAGAGACCTAGGGGTACTTGTAAGCCCGGACCTACGGCCTAGAAAACAGTGCGTTAATGTTCGAAATAAGGCAAACAGAGTATTGGTTTCATATCTAGAAGTGTAAGTAACAAGAGTGCAGAGGTCTTATTGCAACTATATCTTGCGCTAGTCAGGCCGCACCTCGATTATGCGGTTCAGTTCTGGTGCCCCTATTATAGAATGGATATAAATTCACTAGAGTCGGTGCAGCGAAGAATGACAAAAATGATTCCTGGACTTAGAAACCTTCCATATCAGGATAGGTTAAAGAAACTTAACTTGCATTCCCTAGAAAGACGAAGAGTGCAGGGAGATATGATAGAAGTATTTAAGTGGGTGAAAGGAATCAATAAAGGGGATGTAGATAAAGTTCTTATAATATCCGAGCAGGATAGGACTCGGAGCAACGGATTTAAGTTGGATAAGTTTAGGTTTAGGAGGGAGATAGGAAGAAACTGGTTCACAAATAGGGTGGTGGACGAGTGGAACAAGCTTAGCAACTTTGTAGTAAGTGCTGGAACTCTGGAAAGGTTCAAAAGGAGGCTAGATAGATTCATGGATGATAGAGAGTGGTAGTAACTCTCGACAGGAGCTGCCATGCACAGGCCAACCGGCCTATTGCAGACTCCTTATTTTCTTATGTTCTTATGTAAATTGCTTCAGGTATCGTCCGACAACTCTTCTATCGTTGCATGCTATGGGGAACATTATTAACATTATCAACAAGCAGTTTTTCTCTCGCCCTCACTACCCGGCGTTCATTAGTAGTTATCGCCAGGCCAGGCCCGCCGCCATCCTGTAGCCAACACTCACAACATTCCCCATGTACCGCGCAGTTACCCCAGGCGTAAGTGAAGCCTTTGATAAGGTCTGGCGTAAAGTACTTATAAAATAAATCTTGTGTTAAGTTAACCAGATCTAATGAGTGGATTAATTTTCTTTCTGTGTGTTTGGTCTTCGTGTGTTGACGGTGATGACCTCATAAGCTTTGGCGTTCCTCAAGGTTCTGTCATTTGGCCCATCCTGTTCTACCTTTTCATCTTGACCTGTCTTACCCATAACCGACTCCATCCATAGCATCACTAAACTCTGGCTCATGTTAACTGTGAGTTATTGGAACTTCGTCTCATTGTTTACAGTGCTGTAGTGCTCTGTAACTTAATGTACGGTACAATATGTGGGTAAAATTAATTGAAACCTCAGTTAATTTCTGAAAACTAGTACACAAAGTGATTATTGTATTCTAGACGATAAATTAAGTATATTAAGAGATGCCGTTCCTGTACAGAGAACTTAGTTGTGAATATTGGAGATAAAGAAAGTGTTAAACAGAAGCTCCACAACCGCAGCTGGCTCACACGGCCTTCAGCTGTTGTCTTGCCTTATTCTCTTGTCTTAACTAAATACTTGTATACTAACTTTTCTACATCATTTAGATATGTTAATTCTGACATATTACCTTTCAATGTTTAGAAACTATGATGTAACTCTTAGTTTTGTGTCGTGTGTGAGGACGAGAATCACTCAAGTAAACTAAAAAAAATAACAGCACTCAGTGGTAGTGGCGTCTTCAAGGCCGCCACACCTCTTGTTTGGCTTTCTGACTGGACGAGGTAAAGTGCTCCTTGGCCTCCTGATTGGTCGAGCCTGAAGGAGTGGTCGTGACGGCCGCTTCTAGTTGGCTAGTGATGATGTCATCTCTGTTCCCGCCACGTTGTGGACAATGGCCTTACAACGTCTCATGTGTTTGTTGTTACGTATCAAGATAACAGTAATATTTACCAGCAGCTTGTATATATTTAGTGTAAAACTTATCTTAGTAGTTGGTGTCGGGAGGGAGAGGCTGTATGTAAGATCTCAGCCCAGAGAACGAGTGATGAACTCGGCAACAAGTGGGCAGACGGGCACGAGACCCGCACATGAGGTTTATATATAACCCGGAGACTGTCCGCCGCACCCACGCCTGCCACTGCTGTGGACATGTACACTTATGCCATGTGTGAAAGCGTTTAGGTTAGGGGTTATGTGATCTCTGGCTCCTTACTAATTTCTGATTTTCAGATTTGTCCCTACGCACCACGGGGGCTAGTTTATTGGGCACACCATTACATCTGGTGTTAGGCGAAGCACAGAAGCATTACAGCGCCCAACAGGGAAGCATGCGGAGTTCTGTAGACTAAGATGATGTAAGGAAGAGCTTAGTATGCCCCTAGCAAAGTTGATTAACATGTCCTTAAAAACAGGCATTGTACCAGAATCCTGCATGATAGCGAATGTAATACCGATTTTCAAGAAGGGGGATAGATCACTATCCTCTAACTACCGCCCAATCAGTCTAACATCAATAGTAGGCAAATTACTAGAATCAATCATTTCAAACTCTATTCGAAATCATCTGGAGAAGCACCAATTGATCAATGATTCCCAGCATGGCTTCACAAGCGGACGTTCTTGTCTAACTAATCTATTAACATTCTTTTCATCAGTTTTCGAATCGGTGGACGAGGGGCACAATTATGATGTGGTATATCTCGACTTTAGCAAAGCCTTCGACAGAGTCCCCCACGAAAGACTAATTAGAAAGGTAGAAGCTCATGGCATCAAAGGTGACATCCTTAAATGGATTAGGGCGTGGTTACAGGACAGGAAACAGCGAGTGAGCATTAACGGCACTAAGTCCCATTGGAGCAACGTCACAAGTGGAGTTCCCCAAGGCTCAGTACTTGGACCATTATTGTTTATTATATACATAAACGACATAGATATCGGCATAGACAGCAACATAAGTAAATTTGCTGATGACACTAAAATAGGACGTGTTATCAAATCTGACGAGGACTCGGCAAAACTACAGGAAGATCTAAACAAATTTTTCGAATGGTCTGAAAAATGGCAGATGAAATTCAACGTAGACAAATGTAAAGTACTCAGTATAGGAGATGTAAACAGGGAAACCAGATACCAGATGAACAACGATGCCATAGAGAAATCCGACTGCGAGAGAGATTTAGGAGTAATGATAAGTAGGAACCTTAAGCCAAGTAAACAATGTGTTTTTGCTCGTAACAAGGCTAATAAAGTACTTGCGTTCATACAAAGGAGTGTTAGTTACAAGACTAGCGAGGTCATCCTAAAACTGTATCTTGCTCTTGTGAGACCACACCTGGATTACGCAGTTCAGTTCTGGTCACCTTATTACAGAATGGATATAGAATCCTTGGAAAGAATTCAGAGGAGAATGACAAGACTAATCCCGGGCATTAGGAACCTTGAGTATAGAGACAGGTTAAAGCATCTTAATTTGCATTCCCTTGAGAGACGTAGAGCGAGGGGCGACCTGATAGAGGTGTATAAGTGGAAGGCAGGGCTAAACAAAGGGGACATTACAAAGGTACTCAAACTATCCAACCAGGAGCGAACTCGTAACAATGGTTTTAAATTAGACAAATTTAGATTTAGGCGTGAAATGGGTAAACACTGGTTTGGAAACAGAGTAGTGGATGAATGGAACAAGTTACCAAATATCATCATTAACTCGAATACGCTGAATTGCTTCAAACATAGGTTGGATGCTCATATGAGCAATAGGGGTTGGGTGTAAACGGGACTGTCCAGTATGGGCCAATAGGCCCGCTGCAGTTTCCTCCATTCTTATGTTCTTATGTGCTTATGTCTGCTCAGAGCCATTTACTCTGTAATCCTTTTGTGTTGCCGCTCAGAGGATGGGGGTGCACAATATGCATAATAAACTTGACCCTGGCCGCGGAATAATTAAACGTTCAGGGTTACTACTTCTGCTCGTTTATTGTGGTGAGGGCGTGAGCACCACCAGGCTATTGCCTTCTGTACAGGCGTTGAGGATGATGTTCTTGATTGATGTTGTCAGTAAGATGTACAAAACACTGACTTTACACCTAGAGGTTGGTGCGGCAGCTGTACAACACTAACGATATTTTTTGATGGATAGAAAAAGTGGAAATAAAGTATTAAATATTATGACTCTAGATATACATGTTGCGGTATTCAGCTGGGACAATTATATTTAATGAGCAGATAACACGAGGATCACTTGTTGACCTTGTGAGCGGCGGCCACTTGCTCCTGTAACCTGTCCTCATGTACATTACTGTATGTGTAAAGCTGTACATAACATGACATGTACATAATTAAATATACAGTACAGTGAAATGGTGAGACGTGTATACTGCATTTTGTATAACAGGTAACTGTTCTTGGCTAATGTATGTAGCCTACTGTACTGTACACACATTAACGACTGTATGTAGCTATTAGTCCAATATGTACTTAGTTACATACACTACACCATGCTTATTTCTGCACATATGACTAGTATACGTTTTTGTTAAGTGGACACCTCCCCCTAATACACACACACACACACACATATACTGTATATATATATATATATATATATTATATATATATATATATATATATATATATATATATATATATATATATATATATATATATATATATATATATTTATATAATTTATTTATTTCATGTAGACCCACACTGGAAACGTGGACAGGATAAATCTCGGTAAAATCACACAGGAAAGGGGAAACAATGAAGCACCTTAGCTTTCGTCTTTATTCAAGACATCTTCAGAGGCACACACCATCCTCCAAATGGTTAGTTTGTCACACTTTAGGTCTGGCAAGTGGCGTTATCCCTCCCTCCCTGCACGTGTACCCTCCCTCCTCACATAAGCTGAGGCCGCAAACACGCACCTAACAAATACAGTTCAACACAATATTCTTGTCGTCTACGAAGCGCAAGATAACTTCCGCTTGAACACATACGGTTGGTGCCGTCTTAATACGCTGCCCACTTTCTCTCTCTTCATTGTTTAGTCTCACGAGTCATAATACCATGCACCGTATAATAGCATTCGGTTAAGTCGTGGTAAATTAGTCGCTTGTTTAATGTACTCTATATTAGTTTAAGTAACCCCTTGAGTATGATGACTTAAACCCCTTGAGTACAGGTTCATATTACCTATGGGGTATATGGGCGACATATTCAGAGGGTTAAAACTTCATATTCAAAGGGATAAATCATCATATTCAAGGGGTTAAGGCACTGTACTCAGCAGGTTAATACACTGTACTCAGCGGGTTGACAGCGTACTCGGGGTTGATGGGAGAGAACTGTCGTATTTGTTACCTAAATATGGAGTCATGAATCTAACTAGTGATGAGACGTTAAAAGCATTGATTATAAATTAGACTTATGATATTGATGAGAAATTGAGATGAATGATGACAGTCGGAAATATTGATGACATTGAAATAAAGTTGACAGCATTGAATAATAAAATGAAACATTGATGAGAGCTTAAGATATTGATGACGAATTAATAGCATAATAAACTAATATACTGATAATAGATGCAAACACTGATGATAAACTTAAATTGGGATGATAGCTTTACCTGTGGACGACGGCCAATTAAAGGTCGTATGTGTTAATAAGACACCTGAGTACGTGTCGTGTGTAGGGTTCAGGTATAGAGAATAAATGTACACACACACACACACACACACACACACACACACACACACACCAAAAATATTATGGTGTCAACTCAGGACCTTCAACTTACCCTATAACACAATAACAACATATGGTGATTATGTAGTTGTGGCCACTTTAACATGACCTCCTGGCCGCCATGTTAAAATAGTTCTGTACCAATAATATCGATAATTTATTCCAATAATTATAGCACTATGAGAATTATTGGAAGCGGTGAGTATTTTATAACCCCACCTGCTGATACTTAACACACGAGTAATGTTTACCAGTATGGAAATATTTGATATAAACGTCCCGTCCCGTGGTATTATTATTATTATTATTATTATTATTATTATTATTATTATTATTATTATTATTATGCTTGGTCTGGCCTCACGTGTACAGGATAAAAGATCTAGAAAAATCACGTTGAAACTGACAACTCTTGTATGCATGGGTGACCAGCACGTTATGGTCATGCAGTAGAGAGGTTGTGTTATGGTCATGCAGTAGAGAGGTTGTGTTATGGTCATGCAGTAGAGAGGTTGTGTTATGGTCATGCAGTAGTGAGGTTGTGTTATGGTCATGCAGTAGAGAGGTTGTGTTATGGTCATGCAGTAGTGAGGTTGTGTTATGGTCATGCAGTAGAGAGGTTGTGTTATGGTCATGCAGTAGAGAGGTTGTGTTATGGTCATGCAGTAGAGAGGTTGTGTTATGGCCATGCAGTAGAGAGGTTGTGTTATGGTCATGCAGTAGTGAGGTTGTGTTATGGTCATGCAGTAGTGAGGTTGTGTTATGGTCATGCAGTAGTGAGGTTGTGTTATGGTCATGCAGTAGAGAGGTTGTGTTATGGTCATGCAGTAGAGAGGTTGTGTTATGGTCATGTAGTAGAGAGGTTGTGTTATGGTCATGCAGTAGAGAGGTTGTGTTATGGTCATGCAGTAGTGAGGTTGTTTACACACAGTAGTACAGTAATACAGGTTGTTTACATACAGTAGTACATTAGTTGAGTTAGTACAGTCTGACACAATCATCACCTAACCTGTGGAGTAAACAGTACCCTAGAGTCTGGGCCAGGTGTGTCTGGTTGCACCATAGATAACTCTGAAGCTTTTACCTTAAGACAGATGATGCACCTGGCAGATAGTTGTGGTTCCTTAACCCCTTGAGTACGATGATTTAACCACTTGAGTTCGATGACATAACTATTTGAGTACGATGACTTAATCCCTTGAGTACGATGACAACCCTTTGAGAACGATAACATAGCCTCTTGAGTACGATGACTTAACCCATTGAGTACGATGACTTAACCCATTGAGTACGATGACTTAGCCTTATGAATGCAAAGATTTTCCCCATGAATAAAGTCACATTGTACTCAGTGGGTTAAATACTCGTACTCAAGGGATTATCGTAACCACGTTCAGGAGCTTAGGTCATCGTACTCAAGAGGTTAACTTGATAATTAATTGACATCTTAAACTAAGGAAGAAGTGTACATGTTCTCTTACCTCGCCATGTACACATGATACAAAAACAACTTTTTTATGTGTCAAAAGAAACTATACTAACGTTTAGCAAACATTTTATGTCGGTTCAGAAATACAGGAGCAAACTTAAGTGTATAGAGGAAACGTTACTGTTTCCAAGATGACTCCAGCTAGTTTGTTGGTGGGGTTGTCTTGGTGGCGTCAGTGACCTTATGGGAGGTGATGCCATGTACCTCCTGCAGTGATAATTTGGGTACCAGTTAAATCACACGTGCAGTACACAGGGTGTGAGGTACTGCACTGGAAAATAATTGTAGTGGAAGTCACTTATGTGTCGACATGCGGTGTGTCACGAGAGAGTAATGTGTGTGGTAATGTGAACTGATCAATATGGTTGAGGATAAGGTGGTGTGGCACGCTTGTTCTCCATTCAGTCGATGGAGAAGGCAGTCCCTGGAAGGGTGTGACGTAGTGGCACTGAGGGACAGTGGATCATCAGTTGGCAGTGAAGCCCCGTCATAGTCCTTTTGTGCACCATCAGCAGAAGGACCTGCGAGGGTCGTCCTCCATACAACACTGAAGAACGTGTTTGAGTAGCTTACAGAAGTGTGACGTGTGGT
>CAUDMG010002922.1:1150000-1227488 GCA_958450375.1 Homarus gammarus
CTGTCCCTTGTCGACTGCTCAAGTTCACTCATGATGAAATATATTCCGTATTATAACATCTTTTAACTAACAGCCGAGTGAGCGCGACCATCACAGGCCAGGGGTAAACAACTTAGTTACGGGTTGTCCTCAACTAAAGATTTCAACTTCCTTTTACATATGTAATCAATATAAAATATATATCTTCATAGAACATATTAGAATTATGAATTTGTATATAAATTTTACGTATATATTGTTAAAATTTAAAAATTAGATCAAAATTTTATTGATAATACATCATAAACTGAATCGGATTTAAAAAAAAGTTTCCTGCCATTATATCAGAGGTCTCTTCTATAAAGAGAATTATAGCTATTTCAGAAAACCTTCTTATAAAGAAGATTCCGCAAAGAAAGTGAAAGTAGGTTCCAGATTTTCTTAACCGGCTTTCACCATTTGGAACTTCATCAACACACTATTATTTGAGTTGCATTTTCATGAGCCTTACTCTTGTACTTTTGTAAATGGGCTCTGCAATTAGTTCAGTAGCTAATTTTTGGGGTGATGTTAGTGCCTTTTCATATCCATTTTCACGATAATCAGTTTAACAATTTGTGACACTACTTATTGATGAAACTGGTAGGTACTTCGACAAAGGAACTGTATAATTTTGGTGACATATTCTACCATAAGATATTGTAGCGTAGTGTACGGGGCCAGTTGTCAAATTTCTCTTCGTGTTTGTCTATTTTCTCTTTGTTAGGCTGTCATACATATGTACACGTAGGAGATCTCGTACTTAAGTATGGAGGTGTGATGGGAAACTCACAGTGGCAGGAGCAGAGGTGTTGCTTGCTGGTGGCTGTAGGTAGAAGAGAGAGGTAGGTCACGGCGGGGTGAGGTCTTATATAGTGGGATAGGCGTGGGTTGATAGTTGACCCCCACCTTGTTAGGCGGCGCTGGTTGCCGACCTAAACCACGAGGCGTAAGCTGGGGAATTCGAAGAGGGTCGGCTAGTCAGCGACAAACGACAGTTGAAGTTGTAGGGGAGATATCCACTACAAGGTCTTGTTTGTTTGAGCGCGTTGAGTATGACCTTCACGGCTAGTGCCCATGTGTTTACTATTTACACCAGTCATGAAGAGAAAGTTGACCATAGGTATAATGTGGACTTGTGTATTAATGACACAACTGTAAATATGGAAGTGGATACTGCAGCTGATTTCTCCATAATGAGTAGAGATATTGTAGGGGTATCGAGATATTAAAGTTGTCTAGCACTCAGGATGGAAGGAAACTCTAATGTGGTTTTCTTGTATAATATATAAGTTATATGATAGACAGTCTGGTGCTGGAGGTGCTGTGTGGTGAGGGGCTGCTTGGTAGAGACGTGCGGTGAGTAGCTTGTCGAAGGAGGTATGTGTGCAGGAGCTCCGTTAGAGAAGATGTTGCCTGTTGCTGGCCTCCTGGTTGAATGAAATGTTAACAGTGTGGAGCTTGCTGGAGGAGATGTTGCTTGTTCAAGAAGATTGGTCAGAATGCATCTCAATGGAGAGACAGAGCTTATATACACCCAGCAGCGGCTATGAGTCATGGTGGAAAAACCCGAGAAGTAGCCGGTGACTAGTTCCGTTGCTAGGATACGGCGGGCAATGGAATGCGGATACGCTTGGTTGCTAGGGAAGGCGGTAACAGGTGGTGCGTGGCAGCTTGTAGGGGAGACGTCCACTACAATACTCCCCCTCCCCTCCCGGCGCGGCGGGAGGCTGGATGTTGTCCGGGTTGTGTCCCACACATAACACATACCGGGCAGGTGTATGTACGACTCGACCGCTACGTGTAACAACTCCGTCCAGTGACACAAAACCTGTGGGAGAATTAGGAGGAGAAAGAGGGTTTGGGATTAGAGGAGGTTGTACAAGCAATGGTTGTTGTGCTCCTGCTGCTGCAGGGGCTGCGTCAGGAGGAGGGTCCATGGCAGGAGCAGGTTCAGGTTCTATGACAGGAGGAGGGTCTATGACAGGAGCAGGTTCTATGATAGGAGGGAGGCTTACTACAGGTTCAGGTTCTATGACAGGAGCAGGTTGTACATGAGGGTGAAAAGAGGGTGCCCAGAAATGTCGTGGGCGTGGTGTTGCTGCCGGTGGTAACTGCGGGTGGACTGGCAGGCTAGGCACTGGGCAGCCCATTTCTTAGTATCAGACTTGATGCCGGGCCAGACGACACGTTGCGTGAGGAGGCGCTGGGAGGCCCGCACACCCGGGTGGCTGAGACCATGGATGCGGTCGAAAACAGCGCGGCGGTGGACGTGAGGCACGAACGGTCTAGGCTGTCCACAGGATACGTCGCACCACAATTTTATCTTTGTGCCAGGAACAGGGAGTTCTTGGAGTATGAGGCCTGAGGGGGATGTCTTGTAAGCTGCCAGGTCTTCGTCTTTCTCTTGAGCCGCGGCTAGCTGCCCATAATCAATGGGTGGAGATGAGGGAAGAATGGTGGATATACAACGAGAGAGGGCGTCGGCGATCTCGTTGTGGCTGCCTTTAATGTGTTGGACGTCGCTGGAGAACTCCGAGATGTAAGCCAAGTGGCGCAGGACACGAGGTGTATGTGACTGGGAAGCTGAAGCGAAAGCGTGGACGAGGGGCTTGTGATCAGTGAAGATGGTGAACTGACGGGCCTCGAGGAAGTGTTGGAAATGTCTGACAGCCAAGTATATGGCCAGGAGTTCTCGATCAAAAGCGCTGTACTTGAGGTGTGGTGGTTGAAGCCGTTGTGAGAAGAAAGCAACGGGCATGAAAGTTCCGTTGATCTCCTGCTGTAAGACGGCGCCCACTGCAGTAGAAGAAGCGTCTGTTGTGAGAGTGGTCCGGGCGTTAGGTGCGGGGTGGGCCAGGAGGGTGAGGCGTGTGATGTGCTGTTTGATAGTGGTGAATGCCGTAGTAGCCTCTTGAGTCCACATGAGAGACTTGTGAGACTTCTTTGGGCGTCCCTTGAGAAGGTCGTGTAGGGGGGCTAGGACGGTGGCAGCTTTGTCAATGAAGCGGTGGTAGTAGTTGACTAAACCCAGGAACTCCCGGAGTTTCTTCGCCGTTTCAGGTTTGGGGAACTCCCTAATCGCGGTTATCTTCTGTGGTAGGGGTTGTATGCCACTGGGCGAGACTCTGTGACCGAGGAAATCGATGGCCGAGGTTCCAAAGACGCACTTAGCAGGATGAACTTTCATGTTGTTGTTCTGCAGGCGTTGGAGAAGGAGTTGTAGGTGGTGGTGGTGCTCGGCAGGCGTCGAAGATGCGACGAGGATGTCGTCAATGTAGACGGTGACAAAATCGAGGTCGCGAAGCATATGGTCCATGAACCTCTGGAAAGTCTGTGCTGCATTGCGTAAGCCAAAACTCATGAAAGTGTACTCGAAGAGTCCGAACGGAGTGGTGATGGCTGTCTTCTGGGTATCTGCCGGTGCTACTGGGATCTGGTGGAAGGCACGCTCCAAGTCGATCTTCGAGAAGATAGTCTTGCCATGAAGTTTGTGGTGAAAGTCCTGGACATGCGGAATAGGGTACCTGTCAGGTTTGGTGACGAGATTCAGGGCTCTGTAGTCGCCACACACCCTCCACTCGCCGGGTGTTTGCTTAGGAACCATGTGAAGAGGCGATGCCCAGGGACTCCTTGAAGGGCGAATGATGCCGTCTTGCAGTAGTTTGTTGAATTCTGCTTTGGCTGTGTACAGGAGCTCAGGGCGCAGGCGGCGAGGGCGTGAAAAGACAGGTGGTCCTTTGGTTTCGATGTGGTGGAAAATTCCCGACGTAGGTGGTGGGGGTAGGGAGACTCGGGGTGAGAAAAGCTCCTTGAATTCGTCGAGCAGGGAGGAGAACTCGTTGGAAGGCGCAAGACAGGTGATAGCGTCCGTGTGTCTGGCACGAGAACCCTGGATCTTGCGTGCTGTAGGCTCATGAATGAGGCATAGATGACTTGGTTTGACGCCGAGCTTGTGGAAGGTGAGGAAGTCGAAACCAAGGATGGGTTGAGACACGTCTGCTATCACGAATAACCAACGCAGAGTCTTGGGCAGACCGAGGTCTAAGGCGAGGGTGCGTACGCCGTAGGAGGCGATGGAGGTACCGTTGGCAGCGAACAGGTCATACGAGGGTTGCTTTGACTTGTCTCGTAGTGAGGGAGGGATGAGGCTGACCGATGAACCGGTGTCGATGAGAAACTTCTTGCCGGAGGTGCGGTCGGTGACGCGCAGTAATGAGACGCCTGGAGGGACGGAGGCTGAGGCGTCTACCAGCCTCCGGTGTTGCCGTTTCCCGAATAGGTGCAATAGGGCTCACAGTTTCGAGCATAGCGGCCGAAAGTCTGGTGATACCAGCAGAGGGTAAATTTGTTGTGCTGGGGGTTGGCTGCTGTGTGTCGGAACTTGTAGGGCGTAGTATGTGAGTCAGGAACCGGCGCAGCAGCGGGTATGGAGGAGCAGAACTGCTCAACAGTGTCCATCCTGCGGTTCAAAATTTGCAACAGGTCCTTGATGTCTTGTGAGGAATTGCTCGGCTGAGGGGCGTTGACCCGGCTTACAAGTTCGATGGTAGGTACTGGTGTGACCGTGGCGGCAAGGGGTGCAGCAGCGCATTCGTTAAAAATTCTATCTGCCGCGGTTGCATATAGTTCCGGTGTCGTAGAGTAATCTACTGCGGACAGGATGTTGCGTACTTCTGTGGGTAGCTTTTGTGCGTGAAGCTGGCGCAGGATAGAGTCGGGGAGTCTGTCTGTGTGACGGGAGTTCAGCCGACACATCTCCTCCCAGAGACGTCCCGGGGTTGAGTTCCCGAGGGAGGTAGAGGATAGATCTTGCAGGAGATTGGGGCTGGTCTGTTGATAACACGTCTTCAAGGCAGCCCGCAGGGTAGCGAATTTGTTGTGATCTGGAGGGTTGGAAATGGTTTGTGAGACCCGCGTGGCCACTTCCGTGGGTAAGGCACAAAGCAGGGCGCAATACTTTTGTTCGTCGGTCGCTCGTGAGCCGGCGAGGGCTGCTTCCACATGGTCAAGCCAGTCCTCGACGTTGTGGTTGAAAATCGGCAGAGAGATCCGTCCGTCCTCCATCCTGTGTGAGTGCTTATCTCCGGGAGTCACCATTGTAGGGGTATCGAGATATTAAAGTTGTCTAGCACTCAGGATGGAAGGAAACTCTAATGTGGTTTTCTTGTATAATATATAAGTTATATGATAGACAGTCTGGTGCTGGAGGTGCTGTGTGGTGAGGGGCTGCTTGGTAGAGACGTGCGGTGAGTAGCTTGTCGAAGGAGGTATGTGTGCAGGAGCTCCGTTAGAGAAGATGTTGCCTGTTGCTGGCCTCCTGGTTGAATGAAATGTTAACAGTGTGGAGCTTGCTGGAGGAGATGTTGCTTGTTCAAGAAGATTGGTCAGAATGCATCTCAATGGAGAGACAGAGCTTATATACACCCAGCAGCGGCTATGAGTCATGGTGGAAAAACCCGAGAAGTAGCCGGTGACTAGTTCCGTTGCTAGGATACGGCGGGCAATGGAATGCGGATACGCTTGGTTGCTAGGGAAGGCGGTAACAGGTGGTGCGTGGCAGCTTGTAGGGGAGACGTCCACTACAATATGTATGAGAAGTTATTCGCGCATGTGCCTTTAGAAGACTCAGGTGTCAAGTTGAGAACCTTTACTGGAGAGATTTTGAACACAGAAGGTAAATTAGAGTGTGAGGTAAAGTACAAAAATCAGGGTATTTTTGCGTTTACACACCACACATTCCTACCACTAACACTGGTCAACAGCCAAAATGGTTCACATATGAGATCATGCTCACACAACTAATTTCATATTGCTGAATTCGAATCTGATATTTGTTTTGTTCTATCAGACCAGGTTTTATAAAAAATCAATAGGTACAGATATTTAATATTCCATCACGCGTCGTGCAAAAGATGAGATTATCTCATGTGACTGTGCTTTCATGACTAATTTCATATTAATGAATATTAATTGGATGTTTCATTCTACCATCAGACCTACTTTCTTAAAGAATAAAAAAAATAGTAAATATAGTAACATTATCGCGTCATGCAAGATACAATTTTAAACCTATCACAGATAAGCTTATAAAAAATTGTACCATAAAACATAAGTTCAAATCCTTTATAATGACAAAATATGAAGTTCTAAAAGTGCTTCTGAACTTTACTCTTTCTCTTGTACAGCTTGCTCTCTTCTCGTTGCAGTGTCCAGCAATAGTCGCCCATCATGTTAGGACTGAATTGTCCCTGATATCTGCTCTCCATTATGGCGATATCTTGATGAAATCTTTCGCCGTGTTCATCACTAACGTCTCCAAGGTTACCTGGGAAAAATTCAATATGAGAGTGGAAAAAATGCAATTTCAAGGACATCCTTTTTCCCAATGCATGATAATTCTGAAGCATGGTTGTTACGATTTCTTTGTAGTTGTCAGCACGATAGTTTCCAAGAAAATTCTTTGACACATTGACAAATGATTCCCTTGCTTTATTCTCCAGTGGGTTCAATGTTTTGGTGAATTCGCTATCATTAACTAGTATACGAATTTGTGGTCCATTCAAGACACCTGCTTTCAACTTGGCTTCGGAAACCACACCACCTAGTTTCTGAGATAAGTATACAGTCCCAGCACCGAATTGATCCATAGCTTTGATGAAATTTTTAGCCAAACCGAGCTTTAGATGCAGTGGAGGCAAAAATATCTTTTCTGGATCTACAAGCGGATTGTGAGCACAGTTAAACCTTCCAGGCGCATCTCTTGGTCTTGTCGGCCAATCCTTTCTCACATTGTGCTCTGCATCAGCTCTGCTGTTCCACAAGCACAAAAAGCACATGTGCTTTGTGTAGCCACTCTGAAGGCCCAGTAGTAAACTAATGACTTTGAGATCGCCACATATCTTCCACTGGTGTTTCTCATACTCTATAGCGGCCAACAGAATTGTCATTGTTTCATAGCTCTCAGTCATTTTTGTTGCGTGTGCTATTGGGACAGATGGAAGCCGATTGCCATTGTGTACAAGAACAGCTTTCAGAGAGTCTTTTCCTGAGTCTATAAACAGCCTCCAATCCTCTGTCGTGTATGTTTCAGACTTGCAGAGTTGTTGCATGAGAGATACTGCGTCCTCGCAATAACAAAGGTTGTTTGCCATCTTGAAAAATGCAGACAGCTGTCTATGTCGGTAACGCGCTGTAGTGATATGCACTCCATCTTCTAGCAGGTTACGCTGCTTTAGTCTGGATCCCAAAACTTCAGCCTTTTCTTTTGACAAGTTTAGGTCCCTGATGAGATCATGAAGCGCTTCTTGAGTAAATAGTTTAGGCCTGGTATTTTCAGAGTCATCCTGGTAATTGTTTTCCATTGAGGTAGAGGTAGAATCGGAATCACTCAATTCTTGTTCAGTCGGTGGATTTGGGACTGGAAGTTCAGCATTGTGCGGTACTGGTCGGATTGCAGAAGCAATATTGGGGTACTGTACCTTGCCTCGTGTCTTGATTTTTATTCCCTTAATATTTGTGAGACAGAAGTAGCAGTCACTACTGTGGTCTTTAGGTTCACGCCATATCATTGGTACAGCAAACGGCATTCCTGAACTTCGTTTACCACACATCCACTCGCTCAGGTGGTTAACACAAGACTTACAGGCTACAAGAGGTGCCCATTTCTTGTCTTGGTCACCCAAATGACATTTGAAGTAACTTTTGTAGTTCAGTCGAACAGCTTTTGTGATTGGTTTCTTGAGGCTACCAGGAGTGAAGGCACCAAATATGTAGCAAAAACTGTCAGCACCGTTCACACACTTGCGACGTTCCATGTTTTGTTAATTTCAGAGTAATTACAAATCATGCAGGTGTAGATATGCAATATCATGAATCAGCAAACTAAAACAAACAAAAAAGCACAAATCAGGACAAAATAATTGCAAAAGTGGAGCCAATGAGCATATAAATTACTGTATGAATAGCATGGTACACTAAATATATAGATCTGCTGGTTCTGGAAAACTGAGCCTGATACAGCTATACGAATGTCATAATTGAGTTCAGCACATACAATTACACTAGAATCAGACTGTTTTGATCCAGAACCATGAGAATTTTTTTTTATGTTGACCAGTGTATCAGAGTTAATTCATCAATATGGCCTTCATCAGGGGTGGAATCTAGAGAAATTGAGTAATATTTTGAGAGCTTTATACGTGAGATAATTTCGTTCAGTACTTCATTGCCCATTAGTGTGACAATTTCTTCACAGATGGTTGAAGGCAAATAGTTTATATGACTAGTGCCACGATTAGCATGATTCTGGATGTGTTGCCTGAGGAAATCATCATACTCGGCCAAAAGCTCTAGTAATCCCAAGTAATTTCCATGACGAGGAGAGAGGAGATCCAATTATTTCATCATCTCCACGAAGAGCTCGCCCTCTTTCACATATAAATTTAAGCACGCTGATCAATCGCTTTAGAAGACATCACCAATACTGCTCAATTTGACCCACATGCGTAGTTAGTTTGGAATCTATACCTCCAGCTTCCTTTGCACGACTTGCTGCTGACAAAACTGCTTGAATGTGGTCCTTTGATTGCTCATGGACAACAAGCCTATTAGCATGCTTCCAGTTGCAGAGCCCATCAGATGTGAATTGAGATCTTGAAACACCCATTAGCTTGCAAAAGAAGCAGTAGACCCGCCCATTTGCGGGGGAGAAACAAAGCCAAGAACGCTTTACAACTTCCCTATTTCCATTCCTTCGCTCAAACATGGCTGGTGTGCATTTGCGACCGACATTGTTTGCATCTTTTTGTACTGCTGATTTTGCATCCAAAAATTTAGCATCACTGTGATGGAGACTCTCAGAACCGTTCGCAGCCCACTAATCAACATCTTCAGGGGTGAGTACAGACTGTACTCACCCCTGTAGGTGCGCGTGATCTAGGTATATGCTGCTAATCACAAGGAAAGAAGAAAACACGAAGTTCCCAAGCGCTTTCGTGTAATTCACATCTTCAGGGGTGAGTACAGACTAGAGAGAGAAATACAAACCAAGGTGTATAGACACAGAGGAGGGTGAGACCAGGTCCACAATGGTCAGGTATTAGGTAATGACCCTACTAATCTTTAAATAGCACACAACGGTTGGTGGTCAGGTCAGATGGTCAGGTGACCCGACCTTCTCACCTGATTACAAATCTTCTTAATTACAAAATTGTCCAGCTTGTACATGCCGTTACTCAAAGTCATGTTGAATGCTTCGGTATGTTTAATAAGACTAGATTCTATGATGTTCCTACTATCAATTGAATTACAAGGTAATATTGAGGAGGCATTATCCCAGTCAATGCAATGCTTGTTATCCCTCAAATGAACAAACAGAGCATTGGATTCCAGGCCTGTCCTAACACTGTATTTGTGTTGTTTAATTCTAGTTGCAAGATCTTTACCTGTCTGGAACGTCAATGTGGCCTTTAAAAACTTATGCACTGTTAAACAAATGTTAATCAAGAACTCCCCCAACAACACAATTGGTTGCATTTATAAAGTTCCTTGCAAGGAATGTAATATGTTTTACTTAGGCCAGACAGGTAAAGATCTTGTAACTAGACTTAAACAACATAAATATAGTGTTAGGACAGGCCAGGAATCCAATGCTGTTAGTTCATTTGAGGGATAACAAGCATTGCATTGACTGGGATAATGCCTCCTCAATATTACCTTGTACAGGTTGACAACCCTTTATCCAAAATTCCGAAAACCGAAAAGCTCTGAAAACCGTTTTTTTTTTTTGTGGAGCATTTTTTTATTTTTTTTTTTTTTGGTATTAGCCCACCCAGCCACAGGTCACTGACCCACATCGGGACCTTTGGGGTGAAAATGTAATAGTAATAATAATTATAATAATGCAATAATACAGGTAATAATAATAATGATAATA
This sequence comes from Homarus gammarus, assembly GCA_958450375.1. Classification (NCBI taxonomy): domain Eukaryota; kingdom Metazoa; phylum Arthropoda; class Malacostraca; order Decapoda; family Nephropidae; genus Homarus; species Homarus gammarus. The sequence continues at coordinate 1,159,956 of CAUDMG010002922.1, forward strand.
CAGTAATAATAATTATTCATAGTAAATAAAAAAATTTAATAAAAATACACAAAAATAAAATAAGAATGATAACAATAATAATAATAATACTGTAACAATGAAATAATAATAATAAAGAAATACAAGAATGAAAAAAGATCAAAAGTGAGAAACACGACCTAGACCTATGAATTATTATTATTATTATTATTATTATTATATTTTAGCCCCCAGGCCCCAATGTGGGTCAGTGACCTGTGCCCTGGTGGGCTGATCCGTGGAGAGAGAGAGAGAGAGAGAGAGAGAGAGAGAGAAAAAAGACATTCTGAAATCCGAAAAATTCCAAAAACCGAAATGCATCTGGTCCCAAGGATTTCAGATAAGGGATTGTCAACCTGTAATTCAATTGACAGTAGGAACATCATAGAATCTAGCCTCATTAAACATACAGAAGCATTCAACATGAATTTGAGAAATGGCATGTACAAACTGGACAATTTTGTAATTAAGAAGATTTGTAACCAGGTGAGAAGGTTGGGTCACCTTACCCTCTGACCTGACTACCGACCGTTGCGGTGCTATTTAAAGATTAGTAGGGTCATTACCTAATACCTGACCATTGTGGACCTGATCTCACATTCGTCTGTATATATACACCTTGTTTTGTACTTCTCCGTAGTTTGTACTCACCCCTGAAGATGTGAATTACACGAAAGCGCTTGGGAACTTCGTGTTTTCTTTTTTCCTTGTGGTTATCAGCATATACCTAGATCACGCGCACCGACAGTGATTTACTTGCATATATATATATATATATATATATATATATATATATATATATATATATATATATATATATATATATATATATATATATATACTGTATATATATATATATATATATATATATATATATATATATATATATATATATATATATATATTTCATTAGCCCAATAAAGCACGCGGACTTCTACATACAATCAACACCTCAACCCGCCAGGATTCGAACCCACGGCCCACAAGCCAATGACTGTGACCGGGGAACCGCTTGACCACCATCATACTAAAAGCAGTTCTAGACTTTGTTATATTTCACTCTGACCACCTACGTGATACGGGTGGTCCCCATTAGAGGTTCACGGCGCCATAAGCTCGTTGAACAGGCTTTGTGTGAAATATAACAAAGTCTAGGACTGCTTTTAGTATCCTGGTGGTCAAGCGGTTAGCGTTCCCCGGTCACAGTCATTGGCTTGTGGGCCGTGGGTTCGAATCCTGGCGGGTTGAGGTATTGATTATATATATATATATACTGTATATATATATATATATATGCTGATAACCACCAGGAAAGAAGAAAACACGTATATAAGAGAAGTGTAAGTATAATGCGTGATCTTTCCATGAGTGTTGTAGATAAATCACAACCTGACATCGTGCAAGGCAAAGAAAATTATCCAGTCCATTATAAAAAATTTAAGCGGTCGTCATGGTGGTGGGCGACGCTGGCACCAAAACACGATACTCGGAGCGGCACGGCGAGATTCATGTTAATATCACCACCGATAGGAAGGTTATAATCAATACACTAAAAAAAATCGTCATTATGACCATGAGTGTTAGAGATCGGATAGTATGAGGGAGTATGGGTGATAGAGATCGGATATAGGAGTATGAGTGTTAGAGATAGGATAGTATGAGGGGGTATGGGTGTTAGATATAGGATAGTATGAGGGGTATAGTGTTGGAGATATTATAGTTTGAGGGGGTATGACTGTTAGAGATAGGATAATATGAGTAATAGGCTGGAAACTGTATATTGTTTCTCTTGCTCTGATAATATGCGTAAACAATCTTTACTGCAACATTGACAGTAAACGTTAACATTGTTTACTTCAGGTGTAAGAAAACGGATAATATCATTTTCTCCAGGTATGAAAAAAAGAAACAAAATGTTTACTGCAGCTATACCAAGGATAAAATACTGTTTATAGTCCTTGGCTATGACTAGTGTAAACAGTGTTTGCTGCTAATAAGGCAAAAGGGTGAACAGTGTTTCCTACAACTGTGACAAGAATAAACAACGTGTCCTGAAGCCATGGCACTAATGGAAAATAAACAGGGGTACAGTATGTTCACTGTACACCAACCACCCTCCTTGCCAAACCAGTAAAAAATATCAAAGTTATTTTTGTCAAAGAATTTGACCACTACTATGTCCACGTTTCAGCTTCCTGGCTCAAAAAGTGTCTGTGAAATGACCCAGATAACATACTAAAATGACGAAACAAAGGAATAACGGAATCCAAGTGCTTTAAGGGCACCTGGAGACGGAATGAAGGATGTGGGAGGGGGGGGGGACCCGGAGTAGGAAATGTTTCCTGTAGCTGTGTAAAAGAGTAGACATTGTTTTCCGCAGTTATAAAAACAAGGGTAAACATTGTTTCCTGTAGTTATAACAACAAGGCTAAACATTGTTTCCTGTAGTTATAACAACAAGAGTAAACATTGTTTCTTGTAGTTATAACAAGGGTAAACATTGTTTCCTGTAGTTATAACAACAAGGGTAAACATTGTTTCCTGTAGTTATAAAAACAAGAGTAAACATTGTTTCTTCTAGTTATAGTAACAAGGGTAAACATTGTTTCCTGTAGTTATAACAAGGGTAAACATTGTTTCTTCTAGTTATAACAACAAGGGTAAACATTGTTTCTTCTAGTTATAGTAACAAGGGTAAACATTGTTTCCTGTAGTTATAACAAGGGTAAACATTGTTTCTTCTAGTTATAGCAACAAGGGTAAACATTGTTTCCTGTAGTTATAACAAGGGTAAACATTGTTTCTTCTAGTTATAGTAACAAGGGTAAACATTGTTTCCTGTAGTTATAACAAGGGTAAACATTGTTTCTTCTAGTTATAGTAACAAGGGTAAACATTGTTTCCTGTAGTTATAACAAGGGTAAACATTGTTTCTTCTAGTTATAGTAACAAGGGTAAACATTGTTTCCTGTAGTTATAACAAGGGTAAACATTGTTTCCTGTAGTTATAACAAGGGTAAACATTGTTTCTTCTAGTTATAGCAACAAGGGTAAACATTGTTTCCTGTAGTTATAACAAGGGTAAACATTGTTTCTTCTAGTTATAGCAACAAGGGTAAACATTGTTTCCTGTAGTTATAACAAGGGTAAACATTGTTTCTTCTAGTTATAGTAACAAGGGTAAACATTGTTTCCTGTAGTTATAACAAGGGTAAACATTGTTTCTGCTAGTTATAGTAACAAGGGTAAACATTGTTTCCTGTAGTTATAACAAGGGTAAACATTGTTTCCTGTAATTATAAAAACAAGAGTAAACATTGTTTCCTGTAGTTATAACAAGGGTAAACATTGTTTCCTGTAGTTATAACAAGGGTAAACATTGTTTCTTCTAGTTATAACAACAAGGGTAAACATTGTTTCTTCTAGTTATAGTAACAAGGGTAAACATTGTTTCCTGTAGTTATAACAAGGGTAAACATTGTTTCTTCTAGTTATAGTAACAAGGGTAAACATTGTTTCCTGTAGTTATAACAAGGGTAAACATTGTTTCTTCTAGTTATTGCAACAAGGGTAAACATTGTTTCTTCTAGTTATAGTAACAAGGGTAAACATTGTTTCCTGTAGTTATAGTAACAAGAGTAAACATTGTTTCCTGTAGTTATAACAAGGGTAAACATTGTTTCCTGTAGTTATAACAAGGGTAAACATTGTTTCCTGTAGTTATAACAAGGGTAAACATTGTTTCTTCTAGTTATAGTAACAAGGGTAAACATTGTTTCCTGTAGTTATAACAAGGGTAAACATTGTTTCTTCTTCTTATAGTAACAAGGGTAAACATTGTTTCTTCTAGTTATAGTAACAAGGGTAAACATTGTTTCCTGTAGTTATAACAAGGGTAAACATTGTTTCTTCTAGTTATAGTAACAAGGGTAAACATTGTTTCCTGTAGTTATAACAAGGGTAAACATTGTTTCCTGTAGTTATAACAAGGGTAAACATTGTTTCTTCTAGTTATAACAACAAGGGTAAACATTGTTTCTTCTAGTTATAACAACAAGGGTAAACATTGTTTCCTGTAGTTATAACAAGGGTAAACATTGTTTCTTCTAGTTATAGTAACAAGGGTAAACATTGTTTCCTGTAGTTATAGTAACAAGGGTAAACATTGTTTCCTGTAGTTATAACAAGGGTAAACATTGTTTCTTCTAGTTATAGTAACAAGGGTAAACATTGTTTCCTGTAGTTATAACAACAAGGGTAAACATTGTTTCCTGTAGTTATAACAAGGGTAAACATTGTTTCTTCTAGTTATAGTAACAAGGGTAAACATTGTTTCCTGTAGTTATAACAAGGGTAAACATTGTTTCCTGTAGTTATAACAAGGGTAAACATTGTTTCTTCTTCTTATAGTAACAAGGGTAAACATTGTTTCTTCTAGTTATAGCAACAAGGGTAAACATTGTTTCCTGTAGTTATAACAACAAGAGTAAACATTGTTTCCTGTAGTTATAACAAGGGTAAACATTGTTTCCTGTAGTTATAACAAGGGTAAACATTGTTTCTTCTTCTTATAGTAACAAGAGTAAACATTGTTTCTTCTAGTTATAGCAACAAGGGTAAACATTGTTTCCTGTAGTTATAAAAACAAGAGTAAACATTGTTTCCTGTAGTTATAACAAGGGTAAACATTGTTTCTTCTAGTTATAGAACAAGGGTAAACATTGTTTCCTGTAGTTATAACAAGGGTAAACATTGTTTCCTGTAGTTATAGCAAGGGTAAACATTGTTTCCTGTAGTTATAACAAGGGTAAACATTGTTTCCTGTAGTTATAACAAGGGTAAACATTGTTTCCTGTAGTTATAACAAGGGTAAACATTGTTTCTTCTAGTTATAGTAACAAGGGTAAACATTGTTTCTTCTAGTATAACAACAAGGGTAAACATTGTTTCTTCTAGTTATAGCAACAAGGGTAAACATTGTTTCTTCTTCTTATAGCAACAAGGGTAAACATTGTTTCCTGTAGTTATAACAACAAGAGTAAACATTGTTTCCTGTAGTTATAACAAGGGTAAACATTGTTTCTTCTAGTTATAGCAACAAGGGTAAACATTGTTTCTTCTTCTTATAGTAACAAGGGTAAACATTGTTTCTTCTAGTTATAGCAACAAGGGTAAACATTGTTTCCTGTAGTTATAACAAGGGTAAACATTGTTTCTTCTAGTTATAGTAACAAGGGTAAACATTGTTTCCTGTAGTTATAACAAGGGTAAACATTGTTTCTTCTAGTTATAGTAACAAGGGTAAACATTGTTTCCTGTAGTTATAACAAGGGTACACATTGTTTCTTCTTCTTATAGTAACAAGGGTAAACATTGTTTCTTGTAGTTATAACAAGGGTACATATTGTTTCTTCTTCTTATAGTAACAAGGGTAAACATTGTTTCTTCTACTTATAGTAACAAGGGTAAACATTGTTTATTCTAGTTATAGCAACAAAAGTAAACATATAGCAACAAGGGTACACATTGTTTCTTCTTCTTATAGTAACAAGGGTAAACATTGTTTCCTGTAGTTATAACAAGGGTAAACATTGTTTCTTCTGGTTATAGTAACAAGGGTAAACATTGTTTATTATACTTATAGGAACAAGGGTAAACATTGTTTCCTGTAGTTATAACAAGGGTACATATTGTTTCTTCTTCTTATAGTAACAAGGGTAAACATTGTTTCTTCTACTTATAGTAACAAGGGTAAACATTGTTTCTTCTAGTTATAGCAACAAGGGTAAACATTGTTTCTTCTGGTTATAGTAACAAGGGTAAACATTGTTTATTCTAGTTATAGCAACAAGGGTAAACATTGTTTCTTCTAGTTACAGTAACAAGGGTAAACATTGTTTCTTCTTCTTATAGTAACAAGGGTAAACATTGTTTATTCTAGTTATAGCAACAAGGGTAAACATTGTTTCTTCTAGTTACAGTAACAAGGGTAAACATTGTTTCCTGTAGTTATAACAAGGGTAAACATTGTTTCTTCTAGTTATAGTAACAAGGGTAAACATTGTTTCCTGTAGTTATAACAAGGGTAAACATTGTTTCTTCTAGTTATAGTAACAAGGGTAAACATTGTTTATTCTAGTTATAGTAACAAGGGTAAACATTGTCTCTTCTAGTTATAGTAACAAGAGTAAACATTGTTTCCTGTAGTTATAACAAGGGTAAACATTGTTTCCTGTAGTTATAACAAGGGTAAACATTGTTTCCTGTAGTTATAACAAGGGTGCACATTGTTTCTTCTAGTTATAGTAACAAGGGTAAACATTGTTTCCTGTAGTTATAACAAGGGTAAACATTGTTTCTTCTTCTTATAGTAACAAGGGTAAACATTGTTTCTTCTTCTTATAGTAACAAGGGTAAACATTGTTTCCTGTAGTTATAACAAGGGTAAACATTGTTTCTTCTAGTTATAGTAACAAGGGTAAACATTGTTTCCTGTAGTTATAACAACAAGGGTAAACATTGTTTCCTGTAGTTATAACAAGGGTAAACATTGTTTCTTCTAGTTATAACAACAAGGGTAAACATTGTTTCTTCTAGTTATAACAACAAGGGTAAACATTGTTTCCTGTAGTTATAACAAGGGTAAACATTGTTTCTTCTAGTTATAGTAACAAGGGTAAACATTGTTTCCTGTAGTTATAGTAACAAGGGTAAACATTGTTTCCTGTAGTTATAACAAGGGTAAACATTGTTTCTTCTATTTATAGTAACAAGGGTAAACATTGTTTCCTGTAGTTATAACAACAAGGGTAAACATTGTTTCCTGTAGTTATAACAAGGGTAAACATTGTTTCTTCTATTTATAGTAACAAGGGTAAACATTGTTTCCTGTAGTTATAACAAGAGTAAACATTGTTTCCTGTAGTTATAACAAGGGTAAACATTGTTTCTTCTTCTTATAGTAACAAGGGTAAATATTGTTTCTTCTAGTTATAGCAACAAGGGTAAACATTGTTTCCTGTAGTTATAAAAACAAGAGTAAACATTGTTTCCTGTAGTTATAACAAGGGTAAACATTGTTTCCTGTAGTTATAACAAGGGTAAACATTGTTTCTTCTTCTTATAGTAACAAGAGTAAACATTGTTTCTTCTAGTTATAGCAACAAGGGTAAACATTGTTTCCTGTAGTTATAAAAACAAGAGTAAACATCGTTTCCTGTAGTTATAACAAGGGTAAACATTGTTTCTTCTAGTTATAGTAACAAGGGTAAACATTGTTTCCTGTAGTTATAACAAGGGTAAACATTGTTTCCTGTAGTTATAACAAGAGTAAACATTGTTTCCTGTAGTTATAACAAGGGTAAACATTGTTTCCTGTAGTTATAACAAGAGTAAACATTGTTTCCTGTAGTTATAACAAGGGTAAACATTGTTTCTTCTAGTTATAGTAACAAGGGTAACCATTGTTTCTTCTAGTAAAAGCAACAAGGGTAAACATTGTTTCTTCTAGTTATAGCAACAAGGGTAAACATTGTTTCTTCTTCTTATAGCAACAAGAGTAAACATTGTTTCCTGTAGTTATAAAAACAAGAGTAAACATTGTTTCCTGTAGTTATAACAAGGGTAAACATTGTTTCTTCTAGTTATAGCAACAAGGGTAAACATTGTTTCTTCTTCTTATAGTAACAAGGGTAAACATTGTTTCTTCTAGTTATAGCAACAAGGGTAAACATTGTTTCCTGTAGTTATAACAAGGGTAAACATTGTTTCTTCTAGTTATAGTAACAAGGGTAAACATTGTTTCCTGTAGTTATAACAAGGGTAAACATTGTTTCTTCTAGTTATAGTAACAAGGGTAAACATTGTTTCCTGTAGTTATAACATGGGTAAACATTGTTTCTTCTAGTTATAGTAACAAGGGTAAACATTGTTTCCTGTAGTTATAACAAGGGTACACATTGTTTCTTCTTCTTATAGTAACAAGGGTAAACATTGTTTCTTGTAGTTATAACAAGGGTACATATTGTTTCTTCTTCTTATAGTAACAAGGGTAAACATTGTTTCTTCTACTTATAGTAACAAGGGTAAACATTGTTTATTCTAGTTATAGCAACAAAAGGTAAACATTGTTTATTCTAGTTATAGCAACAAGGGTACACATTGTTTCTTCTTCTTATAGTAACAAGGGTAAACATTGTTTCCTGTAGTTATAACAAGGGTAAACATTGTTTCTTCTGGTTATAGTAACAAGGGTAAACATTGTTTATTATACTTATAGGAACAAGGGTAAACATTGTTTCCTGTAGTTATAACAAGGGTACATATTGTTTCTTCTTCTTATAGTAACAAGGGTAAACATTGTTTCTTCTACTTATAGTAACAAGGGTAAACATTGTTTATTCTAGTTATAGCAACAAGGGTAAACATTGTTTCTTCTGGTTATAGTAACAAGGGTAAACATTGTTTATTCTAGTTATAGCAACAAAAGGTAAACATTGTTTATTCTAGTTATAGCAACAAGGGTAAACATTGTTTCTTCTAGTTACAGTAACAAGGGTAAACATTGTTTCTTCTTCTTATAGTAACAAGGGTAAACATTGTTTATTCTAGTTATAGCAACAAGGGTAAACATTGTTTCTTCTAGTTACAGTAACAAGGGTAAACATTGTTTCCTGTAGTTATAACAAGGGTAAACATTGTTTCTTCTAGTTATAGTAACAAGGGTAAACATTGTTTCCTGTAGTTATAACAAGGGTAAACATTGTTTCTTCTAGTTATAGTAACAAGGGTAAACATTGTTTATTCTAGTTATAGTAACAAGGGTAAACATTGTCTCTTCTAGTTATAGTAACAAGAGTAAACATTGTTTCCTGTAGTTATAACAAGGGTAAACATTGTTTCCTGTAGTTATAACAAGGGTAAACATTGTTTCCTGTAGTTATAACAAGGGTGCACATTGTTTCTTCTAGTTATAGTAACAAGGGTAAACATTGTTTCCTGTAGTTATAACAAGGGTAAACATTGTTTCTTCTTCTTATAGTAACAAGGGTAAACATTGTTTCTTCTTCTTATAGTAACAAGGGTAAACATTGTTTCCTGTAGTTATAACAAGGGTAAACATTGTTTCTTCTAGTTATAGTAACAAGGGTAAACATTGTTTCCTGTAGTTATAACAACAAGGGTAAACATTGTTTCTTCTAGTTATAGCAACAAGGGTAAACATTGTTTCTTCTAGTTATAACAACAAGGGTAAACATTGTTTCCTGTAGTTATAACAAGGGTAAACATTGTTTCTTCTAGTTATAGTAACAAGGGTAAACATTGTTTCCTGTAGTTATAGTAACAAGGGTAAACATTGTTTCCTGTAGTTATAACAAGGGTAAACATTGTTTCTTCTATTTATAGTAACAAGGGTAAACATTGTTTCCTGTAGTTATAACAACAAGGGTAAACATTGTTTCCTGTAGTTATAACAAGGGTAAACATTGTTTCTTCTATTTATAGTAACAAGGGTAAACATTGTTTCCTGTAGTTATAACAAGAGTAAACATTGTTTCCTGTAGTTATAACAAGGGTAAACATTGTTTCTTCTTCTTATAGTAACAAGGGTAAATATTTTTTCTTCTAGTTATAGCAACAAGGGTAAACATTGTTTCCTGTAGTTATAAAAACAAGAGTAAACATTGTTTCCTGTAGTTATAACAAGGGTAAACATTGTTTCCTGTAGTTATAACAAGGGTAAACATTGTTTCTTCTTCTTATAGTAACAAGAGTAAACATTGTTTCTTCTAGTTATAGCAACAAGGGTAAACATTGTTTCCTGTAGTTATAAAAACAAGAGTAAACATCGTTTCCTGTAGTTATAACAAGGGTAAACATTGTTTCCTGTAGTTATAACAAGAGTAAACATTGTTTCCTGTAGTTATAACAAGGGTAAACATTGTTTCTTCTAGTTATAGTAACAAGGGTAACCATTGTTTCTTCTAGTAAAAGCAACAAGGGTAAACATTGTTTCTTCTAGTTATAGCAACAAGGGTAAACATTGTTTCTTCTTCTTATAGCAACAAGAGTAAACATTGTTTCCTGTAGTTATAACAAGAGTAAACATTGTTTCCTGTAGTTATAACAAGGGTAAACATTGTTTCTTCTAGTTATAGCAACAAGGGTAAACATTGTTTCTTCTTCTTATAGTAACAAGGGTAAACATTGTTTCTTCTAGTTATAGCAACAAGGGTAAACATTGTTTCCTGTAGTTATAACAAGGGTAAACATTGTTTCTTCTAGTTATAGTAACAAGGGTAAACATTGTTTCCTGTAGTTATAACAAGGGTAAACATTGTTTCTTCTAGTTATAGTAACAAGGGTAAACATTGTTTCCTGTAGTTATAACATGGGTAAACATTGTTTCTTCTAGTTATAGTAACAAGGGTAAACATTGTTTCCTGTAGTTATAACAAGGGTACACATTGTTTCTTCTTCTTATAGTAACAAGGGTAAACATTGTTTCTTGTAGTTATAACAAGGGTACATATTGTTTCTTCTTCTTATAGTAACAAGGGTAAACATTGTTTCTTCTACTTATAGTAACAAGGGTAAACATTGTTTATTCTAGTTATAGCAACAAAAGGTAAACATTGTTTATTCTAGTTATAGCAACAAGGGTACACATTGTTTCTTCTTCTTATAGTAACAAGGGTAAACATTGTTTCCTGTAGTTATAACAAGGGTAAACATTGTTTCTTCTGGTTATAGTAACAAGGGTAAACATTGTTTATTATACTTATAGGAACAAGGGTAAACATTGTTTCCTGTAGTTATAACAAGGGTACATATTGTTTCTTCTTCTTATAGTAACAAGGGTAAACATTGTTTCTTCTACTTATAGTAACAAGGGTAAACATTGTTTATTCTAGTTATAGCAACAAGGGTAAACATTGTTTCTTCTGGTTATAGTAACAAGGGTAAACATTGTTTATTCTAGTTATAGCAACAAAAGGTAAACATTGTTTATTCTAGTTATAGCAACAAGGGTAAACATTGTTTCTTCTAGTTACAGTAACAAGGGTAAACATTGTTTCTTCTTCTTATAGTAACAAGGGTAAACATTGTTTATTCTAGTTATAGCAACAAGGGTAAACATTGTTTCTTCTAGTTACAGTAACAAGGGTAAACATTGTTTCCTGTAGTTATAACAAGGGTAAACATTGTTTCTTCTAGTTATAGTAACAAGGGTAAACATTGTTTCCTGTAGTTATAACAAGGGTAAACATTGTTTCTTCTAGTTATAGTAACAAGGGTAAACATTGTTTATTCTAGTTATAGTAACAAGGGTAAACATTGTCTCTTCTAGTTATAGTAACAAGAGTAAACATTGTTTCCTGTAGTTATAACAAGGGTAAACATTGTTTCCTGTAGTTATAACAAGGGTAAACATTGTTTCCTGTAGTTATAACAAGGGTGCACATTGTTTCTTCTAGTTATAGTAACAAGGGTAAACATTGTTTCCTGTAGTTATAACAAGGGTAAACATTGTTTCTTCTTCTTATAGTAACAAGGGTAAACATTGTTTCTTCTTCTTATAGTAACAAGGGTAAACATTGTTTCCTGTAGTTATAACAAGGGTAAACATTGTTTCTTCTAGTTATAGTAACAAGGGTAAACATTGTTTCCTGTAGTTATAACAACAAGGGTAAACATTGTTTCCTGTAGTTATAACAAGGGTAAACATTGTTTCTTCTAGTTATAACAACAAGGGTAAACATTGTTTCTTCTAGTTATAACAACAAGGGTAAACATTGTTTCCTGTAGTTATAACAAGGGTAAACATTGTTTCTTCTAGTTATAGTAACAAGGGTAAACATTGTTTCCTGTAGTTATAGTAACAAGGGTAAACATTGTTTCCTGTAGTTATAACAAGGGTAAACATTGTTTCTTCTATTTATAGTAACAAGGGTAAACATTGTTTCCTGTAGTTATAACAACAAGGGTAAACATTGTTTCCTGTAGTTATAACAAGGGTAAACATTGTTTCTTCTATTTATAGTAACAAGGGTAAACATTGTTTCCTGTAGTTATAACAAGAGTAAACATTGTTTCCTGTAGTTATAACAAGGGTAAACATTGTTTCTTCTTCTTATAGTAACAAGGGTAAATATTTTTTCTTCTAGTTATAGCAACAAGGGTAAACATTGTTTCCTGTAGTTATAAAAACAAGAGTAAACATTGTTTCCTGTAGTTATAACAAGGGTAAACATTGCTTCCTGTAGTTATAACAAGGGTAAACATTGTTTCTTCTTCTTATAGTAACAAGAGTAAACATTGTTTCTTCTAGTTATAGCAACAAGGGTAAACATTGTTTCCTGTAGTTATAAAAACAAGAGTAAACATTGTTTCCTGTAGTTATAACAAGGGTAAACATTGTTTCTTCTAGTTATAGTAACAAGGGTAAACATTGTTTCCTGTAGTTATAACAAGGGTAAACATTGTTTCCTGTAGTTATAACAAGAGTAAACATTGTTTCCTGTAGTTATAACAAGGGTAAACATTGTTTCCTGTAGTTATAACAAGAGTAAACATTGTTTCCTGTAGTTATAACAAGGGTAAACATTGTTTCTTCTAGTTATAGTAACAAGGGTAACCATTGTTTCTTCTAGTAAAAGCAACAAGGGTAAACATTGTTTCTTCTAGTTATAGCAACAAGGGTAAACATTGTTTCTTCTTCTTATAGCAACAAGAGTAAACATTGTTTCCTGTAGTTATAAAAACAAGAGTAAACATTGTTTCCTGTAGTTATAACAAGGGTAAACATTGTTTCTTCTAGTTATAGCAACAAGGGTAAACATTGTTTCTTCTTCTTATAGTAACAAGGGTAAACATTGTTTCTTCTAGTTATAGCAACAAGGGTAAACATTGTTTCCTGTAGTTATAACAAGGGTAAACATTGTTTCTTCTAGTTATAGTAACAAGGGTAAACATTGTTTCCTGTAGTTATAACAAGGGTAAACATTGTTTCTTCTAGTTATAGTAACAAGGGTAAACATTGTTTCCTGTAGTTATAACAAGAGTAAACATTGTTTCCTGTAGTTATAACAAGGGTAAACATTGTTTCCTGTAGTTATAACAAGAGTAAACATTGTTTCCTGTAGTTATAACAAGGGTAAACATTGTTTCTTCTAGTTATAGTAACAAGGGTAACCATTGTTTCTTCTAGTAAAAGCAACAAGGGTAAACATTGTTTCTTCTAGTTATAGCAACAAGGGTAAACATTGTTTCTTCTTCTTATAGCAACAAGAGTAAACATTGTTTCCTGTAGTTATAAAAACAAGAGTAAACATTGTTTCCTGTAGTTATAACAAGGGTAAACATTGTTTCTTCTAGTTATAGCAACAAGGGTAAACATTGTTTCTTCTTCTTATAGTAACAAGGGTAAACATTGTTTCTTCTAGTTATAGCAACAAGGGTAAACATTGTTTCCTGTAGTTATAACAAGGGTAAACATTGTTTCTTCTAGTTATAGTAACAAGGGTAAACATTGTTTCCTGTAGTTATAACAAGGGTAAACATTGTTTCTTCTAGTTATAGTAACAAGGGTAAACATTGTTTCCTGTAGTTATAACATGGGTAAACATTGTTTCTTCTAGTTATAGTAACAAGGGTAAACATTGTTTCCTGTAGTTATAACAAGGGTACACATTGTTTCTTCTTCTTATAGTAACAAGGGTAAACATTGTTTCTTGTAGTTATAACAAGGGTACATATTGTTTCTTCTTCTTATAGTAACAAGGGTAAACATTGTTTCTTCTACTTATAGTAACAAGGGTAAACATTGTTTATTCTAGTTATAGCAACAAAAGGTAAACATTGTTTATTCTAGTTATAGCAACAAGGGTACACATTGTTTCTTCTTCTTATAGTAACAAGGGTAAACATTGTTTCCTGTAGTTATAACAAGGGTAAACATTGTTTCTTCTGGTTATAGTAACAAGGGTAAACATTGTTTATTATACTTATAGGAACAAGGGTAAACATTGTTTCCTGTAGTTATAACAAGGGTACATATTGTTTCTTCTTCTTATAGTAACAAGGGTAAACATTGTTTCTTCTACTTATAGTAACAAGGGTAAACATTGTTTATTCTAGTTATAGCAACAAGGGTAAACATTGTTTCTTCTGGTTATAGTAACAAGGGTAAACATTGTTTATTCTAGTTATAGCAACAAAAGGTAAACATTGTTTATTCTAGTTATAGCAACAAGGGTAAACATTGTTTCTTCTAGTTACAGTAACAAGGGTAAACATTGTTTCTTCTTCTTATAGTAACAAGGGTAAACATTGTTTATTCTAGTTATAGCAACAAGGGTAAACATTGTTTCTTCTAGTTACAGTAACAAGGGTAAACATTGTTTCCTGTAGTTATAACAAGGGTAAACATTGTTTCTTCTAGTTATAGTAACAAGGGTAAACATTGTTTCCTGTAGTTATAACAAGGGTAAACATTGTTTCTTCTAGTTATAGTAACAAGGGTAAACATTGTTTATTCTAGTTATAGTAACAAGGGTAAACATTGTCTCTTCTAGTTATAGTAACAAGAGTAAACATTGTTTCCTGTAGTTATAACAAGGGTAAACATTGTTTCCTGTAGTTATAACAAGGGTAAACATTGTTTCCTGTAGTTATAACAAGGGTGCACATTGTTTCTTCTAGTTATAGTAACAAGGGTAAACATTGTTTCCTGTAGTTATAACAAGGGTAAACATTGTTTCTTCTTCTTATAGTAACAAGGGTAAACATTGTTTCTTCTTCTTATAGTAACAAGGGTAAACATTGTTTCCTGTAGTTATAACAAGGGTAAACATTGTTTCTTCTAGTTATAGTAACAAGGGTAAACATTGTTTCCTGTAGTTATAACAACAAGGGTAAACATTGTTTCCTGTAGTTATAACAAGGGTAAACATTGTTTCTTCTAGTTATAACAACAAGGGTAAACATTGTTTCTTCTAGTTATAACAACAAGGGTAAACATTGTTTCCTGTAGTTATAACAAGGGTAAACATTGTTTCTTCTAGTTATAGTAACAAGGGTAAACATTGTTTCCTGTAGTTATAGTAACAAGGGTAAACATTGTTTCCTGTAGTTATAACAAGGGTAAACATTGTTTCTTCTATTTATAGTAACAAGGGTAAACATTGTTTCCTGTAGTTATAACAACAAGGGTAAACATTGTTTCCTGTAGTTATAACAAGGGTAAACATTGTTTCTTCTATTTATAGTAACAAGGGTAAACATTGTTTCCTGTAGTTATAACAAGAGTAAACATTGTTTCCTGTAGTTATAACAAGGGTAAACATTGTTTCTTCTTCTTATAGTAACAAGGGTAAATATTTTTTCTTCTAGTTATAGCAACAAGGGTAAACATTGTTTCCTGTAGTTATAAAAACAAGAGTAAACATTGTTTCCTGTAGTTATAACAAGGGTAAACATTGTTTCCTGTAGTTATAACAAGGGTAAACATTGTTTCTTCTTCTTATAGTAACAAGAGTAAACATTGTTTCTTCTAGTTATAGCAACAAGGGTAAACATTGTTTCCTGTAGTTATAAAAACAAGAGTAAACATCGTTTCCTGTAGTTATAACAAGGGTAAACATTGTTTCCTGTAGTTATAACAAGAGTAAACATTGTTTCCTGTAGTTATAACAAGGGTAAACATTGTTTCTTCTAGTTATAGTAACAAGGGTAACCATTGTTTCTTCTAGTAAAAGCAACAAGGGTAAACATTGTTTCTTCTAGTTATAGCAACAAGGGTAAACATTGTTTCTTCTTCTTATAGCAACAAGAGTAAACATTGTTTCCTGTAGTTATAAAAACAAGAGTAAACATTGTTTCCTGTAGTTATAACAAGGGTAAACATTGTTTCTTCTAGTTATAGCAACAAGGGTAAACATTGTTTCTTCTTCTTATAGTAACAAGGGTAAACATTGTTTCTTCTAGTTATAGCAACAAGGGTAAACATTGTTTCCTGTAGTTATAACAAGGGTAAACATTGTTTCTTCTAGTTATAGTAACAAGGGTAAACATTGTTTCCTGTAGTTATAACAAGGGTAAACATTGTTTCTTCTAGTTATAGTAACAAGGGTAAACATTGTTTCCTGTAGTTATAACATGGGTAAACATTGTTTCTTCTAGTTATAGTAACAAGGGTAAACATTGTTTCCTGTAGTTATAACAAGGGTACACATTGTTTCTTCTTCTTATAGTAACAAGGGTAAACATTGTTTCTTGTAGTTATAACAAGGGTACATATTGTTTCTTCTTCTTATAGTAACAAGGGTAAACATTGTTTCTTCTACTTATAGTAACAAGGGTAAACATTGTTTATTCTAGTTATAGCAACAAAAGGTAAACATTGTTTATTCTAGTTATAGCAACAAGGGTACACATTGTTTCTTCTTCTTATAGTAACAAGGGTAAACATTGTTTCCTGTAGTTATAACAAGGGTAAACATTGTTTCTTCTGGTTATAGTAACAAGGGTAAACATTGTTTATTATACTTATAGGAACAAGGGTAAACATTGTTTCCTGTAGTTATAACAAGGGTACATATTGTTTCTTCTTCTTATAGTAACAAGGGTAAACATTGTTTCTTCTACTTATAGTAACAAGGGTAAACATTGTTTATTCTAGTTATAGCAACAAGGGTAAACATTGTTTCTTCTGGTTATAGTAACAAGGGTAAACATTGTTTATTCTAGTTATAGCAACAAAAGGTAAACATTGTTTATTCTAGTTATAGCAACAAGGGTAAACATTGTTTCTTCTAGTTACAGTAACAAGGGTAAACATTGTTTCTTCTTCTTATAGTAACAAGGGTAAACATTGTTTATTCTAGTTATAGCAACAAGGGTAAACATTGTTTCTTCTAGTTACAGTAACAAGGGTAAACATTGTTTCCTGTAGTTATAACAAGGGTAAACATTGTTTCTTCTAGTTATAGTAACAAGGGTAAACATTGTTTCCTGTAGTTATAACAAGGGTAAACATTGTTTCTTCTAGTTATAGTAACAAGGGTAAACATTGTTTATTCTAGTTATAGTAACAAGGGTAAACATTGTCTCTTCTAGTTATAGTAACAAGAGTAAACATTGTTTCCTGTAGTTATAACAAGGGTAAACATTGTTTCCTGTAGTTATAACAAGGGTAAACATTGTTTCCTGTAGTTATAACAAGGGTGCACATTGTTCCTTCTAGTTATAGTAACAAGGGTAAACATTGTTTCCTGTAGTTATAACAAGGGTAAACATTGTTTCTTCTTCTTATAGTAACAAGGGTAAACATTGTTTCTTCTTCTTATAGTAACAAGGGTAAACATTGTTTCCTGTAGTTATAACAAGGGTAAACATTGTTTCTTCTAGTTATAGTAACAAGGGTAAACATTGTTTCCTGTAGTTATAACAACAAGGGTAAACATTGTTTCCTGTAGTTATAACAAGGGTAAACATTGTTTCTTCTAGTTATAACAACAAGGGTAAACATTGTTTCTTCTAGTTATAACAACAAGGGTAAACATTGTTTCCTGTAGTTATAACAAGGGTAAACATTGTTTCTTCTAGTTATAGTAACAAGGGTAAACATTGTTTCCTGTAGTTATAGTAACAAGGGTAAACATTGTTTCCTGTAGTTATAACAAGGGTAAACATTGTTTCTTCTATTTATAGTAACAAGGGTAAACATTGTTTCCTGTAGTTATAACAACAAGGGTAAACATTGTTTCCTGTAGTTATAACAAGGGTAAACATTGTTTCTTCTATTTATAGTAACAAGGGTAAACATTGTTTCCTGTAGTTATAACAAGAGTAAACATTGTTTCCTGTAGTTATAACAAGGGTAAACATTGTTTCTTCTTCTTATAGTAACAAGGGTAAATATTTTTTCTTCTAGTTATAGCAACAAGGGTAAACATTGTTTCCTGTAGTTATAAAAACAAGAGTAAACATTGTTTCCTGTAGTTATAACAAGGGTAAACATTGCTTCCTGTAGTTATAACAAGGGTAAACATTGTTTCTTCTTCTTATAGTAACAAGAGTAAACATTGTTTCTTCTAGTTATAGCAACAAGGGTAAACATTGTTTCCTGTAGTTATAAAAACAAGAGTAAACATCGTTTCCTGTAGTTATAACAAGGGTAAACATTGTTTCTTCTAGTTATAGTAACAAGGGTAAACATTGTTTCCTGTAGTTATAACAAGGGTAAACATTGTTTCCTGTAGTTATAACAAGAGTAAACATTGTTTCCTGTAGTTATAACAAGGGTAAACATTGTTTCCTGTAGTTATAACAAGAGTAAACATTGTTTCCTGTAGTTATAACAAGGGTAAACATTGTTTCTTCTAGTTATAGTAACAAGGGTAACCATTGTTTCTTCTAGTAAAAGCAACAAGGGTAAACATTGTTTCTTCTAGTTATAGCAACAAGGGTAAACATTGTTTCTTCTTCTTATAGCAACAAGAGTAAACATTGTTTCCTGTAGTTATAAAAACAAGAGTAAACATTGTTTCCTGTAGTTATAACAAGGGTAAACATTGTTTCTTCTAGTTATAGCAACAAGGGTAAACATTGTTTCTTCTTCTTATAGTAACAAGGGTAAACATTGTTTCTTCTAGTTATAGCAACAAGGGTAAACATTGTTTCCTGTAGTTATAACAAGGGTAAACATTGTTTCTTCTAGTTATAGTAACAAGGGTAAACATTGTTTCCTGTAGTTATAACAAGGGTAAACATTGTTTCTTCTAGTTATAGTAACAAGGGTAAACATTGTTTCCTGTAGTTATAACATGGGTAAACATTGTTTCTTCTAGTTATAGTAACAAGGGTAAACATTGTTTCCTGTAGTTATAACAAGGGTACACATTGTTTCTTCTTCTTATAGTAACAAGGGTAAACATTGTTTATTATACTTATAGGAACAAGGGTAAACATTGTTTCCTGTAGTTATAACAAGGGTACATATTGTTTCTTCTTCTTATAGTAACAAGGGTAAACATTGTTTCTTCTACTTATAGTAACAAGGGTAAACATTGTTTATTCTAGTTATAGCAACAAGGGTAAACATTGTTTCTTCTGGTTATAGTAACAAGGGTAAACATTGTTTATTCTAGTTATAGCAACAAAGGTAAACATTGTTTATTCTAGTTATAGCAACAAAGGTAAACATTGTTTCCTCTAGTTACAGTAGCAAGGGTAAACATTGTTTCTTCTTCTTATAGTAACAAGGGTAAACATTGTTTATTCTAGTTATAGCAACAAGGGTAAACATTGTTTCTTCTAGTTACAGTAACAAGGGTAAACATTGTTTCCTGTAGTTATAACAAGGGTAAACATTGTTTCTTCTAGTTATAGTAACAAGGGTAAACATTGTTTCCTGTAGTTATAACAAGGGTAAACATTGTTTCTTCTAGTTATAGTAACAAGGGTAAACATTGTTTCTTCTAGTTATAGTAACAAGGGTAAACATTGTTTCTTCTAGTTATAGTAACAAGGGTAAACATTGTTTCTTCTAGTTATAGTAACAAGGGTAAACATTGTTTCCTGTAGTTATAACAAGGGTAAACATTGTTTCTTCTAGTTATAGTAACAAGGGTAAACATTGTTTCCTGTAGTTATAACAAGGGTAAACATTGTTTCCTGTAGTTATAACAAGGGTAAACATTGTTTCTTCTAGTTATAGTAACAAGGGTAAACATTGTTTCCTGTAGTTATAACAAGGGTAAACATTGTTTCTTCTAGTTATAGTAACAAGGGTAAACATTGTTTCTTCTAGTTATAGTAACAAGGGTAAACATTGTTTCTTCTAGTTATAGTAACAAGGGTAAACATTGTTTCTTCTAGTTATAACAACAAGGGTAAACATTGTTTATTCTAGTTATAGTAACAAGGGTAAACATTGTTTCCTGTAGTTATAACAAGGGTAAACATTGTTTCTTCTAGTTATAGTAACAAGGGTAAACATTGTTTCCTGTAGTTATAACAAGGGTAAACATTGTTTCTTCTAGTTATAGTAACAAGGGTAAACATTGTTTCCTGTAGTTATAACAAGGGTAAACATTGTTTCTTCTAGTTATAGTAACAAGGGTAAACATTGTTTCTTCTAGTTATAGTAACAAGGGTAAACATTGTTTCCTGTAGTTATAACAAGGGTAAACATTGTTTCTTCTAGTTATAGTAACAAGGGTAAACATTGTTTCCTGTAGTTATAACAACAAGGGTAAACATTGTTTCTTCTAGTTATAGTAACAAGGGTAAACATTGTTTCTTCTAGTTATAACAACAAGGGTAAACATTGTTTCTTCTAGTTATAGTAACAAGGGTAAACATTGTTTCCTGTAGTTATAACAACAAGGGTAAACATTGTTTCTTCTAGTTATAGTAACAAGGGTAAACATTGTTTCCTGTAGTTATAACAAGGGTAAACATTGTTTCTTCTAGTTATAGTAACAAGGGTAAACATTGTTTCCTGTAGTTATAACAAGGGTAAACATTGTTTCTGTTGTTATAACAAGGGTAAACATTGTTTCTTCTAGTTATAGTAACAAGGGTAAACATTGTTTCCTGTATTTATAACAAGGGTAAACATTGTTTCTTCTAGTTATAGTAACAAGGGTAAACATTGTTTCCTGTAGTTATAACAAGGGTAAACATTGTTTCTTCTAGTTATAGTAACAAGGGTAAACATTGTTTCCTGTAGTTATAACAAGGGTAAACATTGTTTCTTCTAGTTATAGTAACAAGGGTAAACATTGTTTCCTGTAGTTATAACAAGGGTAAACATTGTTTCTTCTAGTTATAGTAACAAGGGTAAACATTGTTTCCTGTAGTTATAACAACAAGGGTAAACATTGTTTCTTCTAGTTATAGTAACAAGGGTAAACATTGTTTCCTGTAGTTATAACAACAAGGGTAAACATTGTTTCTTCTAGTTATAGTAACAAGGGTAAACATTGTTTCTTGTAGATATAGCAACAAGGGTAAACATTGTTTCTTCTAGTTATAGTAACAAGGGTAAACATTGTTTCCTGTAGTTATAACAAGGGTAAACATTGTTTCTTCTAGTTATAGTAACAAGGGTAAACATTGTTTCCTGTAGTTATAACAAGGGTAAACATTGTTTCTTCTAGTTATAGTAACAAGGGTAAACATTGTTTCCTGTAGTTATAACAAGGGTAAACATTGTTTCTTCTAGTTATAGTAACAAGGGTAAACATTGTTTCCTGTAGTTATAACAAGGGTAAACATTGTTTCTTCTAGTTATAGTAACAAGGGTAAACATTGTTTCCTGTAGTTATAACAACAAGGGTAAACATTGTTTCTTCTAGTTATAGTAACAAGGGTAAACATTGTTTCCTGTAGTTATAACAAGGGTAAACATTGTTTCTTCTAGTTATAGTAACAAGGGTAAACATTGTTTCCTGTAGTTATAACAAGGGTAAACATTGTTTCTTCTAGTTATAGCAACAAGGGTAAACATTGTTTCCTGTAGTTATAACAACAAGGGTAAACATTGTTTCCTGTAGTTATAACAAGGGTAAACATTGTTTCTTCTAGTTATAGTAACAAGGGTAAACATTGTTTCCTGTAGTTATAACAAGGGTAAACATTGTTTCTTCTAGTTATAGTAACAAGGGTAAACATTGTTTCCTGTAGTTATAACAAGGGTAAACATTGTTTCTTCTAGTTATAGTAACAAGGGTAAACATTGTTTCCTGTAGTTATAACAAGGGTAAACATTGTTTCTTCTAGTTATAGTAACAAGGGTAAACATTGTTTCCTGTAGTTATAACAAGGGTAAACATTGTTTCTTCTAGTTATAGTAACAAGGGTAAACATTGTTTCCTGTAGTTATAACAACAAGGGTAAACATTGTTTCTTCTAGTTATAGTAACAAGGGTAAACATTGTTTCCTGTAATTATAACAACAAGAGTAAACATTGTTTCTTCTAGTTATAGTAACAAGGATAAACATTGATTCCTGTAGTTATAACAAGGGTAAACATTGTTTCTTCTAGTTATAGTAACAAGGGTAAACATTGTTTCCTGTAAGAGGAGTTGTGCTGACGTATTAGGAGGGCCACGGGGGGGGGGGGGGGGCGGAGAGTAATGCAGAATCAGTACAGGTTCTACAGCAGATTGGGACTCTGAAAAAGTGTGTCGAAGAAATGAAAATTAACGCACCTACTGTTAGGGGAGAGGAGGAACACCAGGAACGGCTCCAGCGCAGGAACAATGTAATAGTTTTTGGAGTCCCAGAGAACCAGGCAGAGGGAACTGTGAGTAAGGAAACACACGACACGGTGCTGTTTCAAAATATTTGCACAGAGGTTCTGAAGATTCCAGCAACCCCTCAGGATGTGAGGAGACTGGGACAAAAGCAGGGGGCTAAGCCTCGCCCCCTCAGGATCACACAAGGGAGTGAGGAGGAGAAATGGCAAGTTATTCGGCAGGCAAAAAACTTAGCAAGGAGCGAGAACTTTCGGGATGTATTTATTCACCCAGACCGCACGGTAATGCAGAGGGAACAGCACAAGAAGCTCCTGCTGGACCTGAAGCAGAAGAGGGAGGAGTCGAGGAAGAACGGGGACAGGTGCGCGTGGGTTATACTCAGGGGGAGGGTAGTGGAAGCAAGTGTGCCGACACAGGGCCAGGGGGCAGCAGTGCACCCTCCACCCACTCAACCCCCCACCCGGGAGGCGGCACCAGCTCAGCCTACCGGACAGGAGGGAACGAGCACCATGTAAACAATGACATTTTTAACCACACCCTGCAAAATACAGTGTACTTAGCAAATGCTGCAGCTTCTGAGAATGTGGGTGGAGCGGGTTTATTACTAAGAGCAGAGACGTTACCGAGAACAAATTCTGGCTTGAATGTCATATACACTAATACTGACACGTTCCTTGATAAGAGAGAGGAGTTTGAAACACTACTAAGAGTACACCAACCAGATATTGTTGGAGTTGTAGAACTGTTGTACAAGAACAGGAGATTCGACCCAGAGGAATGTGAGTTCAGTATTGCTGGATATGACTCATTTACGAACCTAACTCAAGAATCCTGCAGGAGGGGTGTGGTTATCTATGCTAGGCAAGACCTTAGAGCCAGCCAGGCGAGGGTACAGGGAGAGGATGTTTTTGAAGAGTCCAAGTGGTGTAAAATTAAATTAAGGGGAGGGGACTTACTTATCGTCGGGTGTATCTACAGATCCCCGAACTGTGGCCCACTAAATCAAAGGAACTTAAGAACCTTAATAAACAATGCGGCGATGCTCAACCCCAGCCACCTCCTTATCATGGGGGACTTCAACTATGGTGACATCGACTGGAGAAACGAGTCCACCCCGAATGACTTGAATAATCCTGCTTCTCTTTTTGTAGAAACTCTGAGAGATAATTTTCTGTTCCAACATGTTAGAGACCCGACACATTACAGAGGGGAGCAAACACCCAAGCCACTTGACCTCGTCATAACAAACGAGGAGGGTATGGTGGCCAAACTGGAACACCTTGCCCCAGTTGGCACCAGTCACCATACAGTGTTGTCATTCAGATTTAACTGTTACCTAGTTCAAGATAAGGCCAGGCCAAGGTGCAAATATTACAAGGGAAATTACAATGGGATGAGGGAAGAGATGAGGGGTATCAACTGGCCTGACTTATTAAGGTACAAGAACGCAGACACTACGCTGAATATCATAACTAGTAAAATGACCCATTTGATCGATAAATATATACCCAAGACCAAACCCAGTGCTTCTAGGAATACGAGGGGATCCCTACACATGAACCATGCGGCGGTCGACAAAATTAAGAAGAAAACCCAGAAATTCAAGACGTGGGTTGGGTCAAACGATGAGCAAGACAGGAGGATGTATGCAAGAGCCAGAAACCAAGCAAAGATAGAGTGTAGGAGGGCTGAAAAGGAGTTCCAAAGGCTGGTTGCACGCGAGGTCAAGTCAAACCCAAAGGCGTTTTACCGCTATGCAAAGTCGAAATTGAAAACGCGAGTAGGAGTATCAGACCTGAGGCTTGAAGATGGTAGTTACGCAGATTCTGACCAGGATAAAGCTGAGGCATTGAACAGCTTCTTTTCCTCAGTGTTCACAAGAGAGGATGCAACTAACCTTCCTGCGTTTGAGGACAGACGGTTTGACACAGCACTGACCCACATTGTGTTCACAGAAGAGGGTATTAGAAATAAACTGTCCAGGCTAAAGGTCCATAAGAGTCCTGGACCTGACATGGTGCATCCTAGAGTGCTAAGGGAGCTGTGCAACGAGCTTGCAGAGCCCCTGAAGATTCTGTTTTGTAAATGCCTGGATGAACAAATGGTCCCCAGTGAATGGAAAGTGGCTTATGTGAGTCCTATCTTCAAGAAGGGCGATAGGCACTCCACGAACAACTATAGACCGGTGAGCCTGACCAGCATAATATGTAAAGTACTTGAGAGTATTATCAGAGATGCAGCGATGGAACATCTACTACGAAACAACCTTGTAAAAGATTGCCAACACGGTTTTATGCCGGGGCGCTCTTGCTTGACACAATTGCTCAAGGTATTGGATATTTGGACCCATATTCTAGAACGGGGTGGTAATATCGACAATATTTACCTAGATTTTGCCAAGGCTTTCGACAGTGTACCCCACGAAAGGCTGAAAATCAAACTGGAAGGGTACGGAATTCGGGGAAATGTCCTAGCGTGGATAGAAGAAACATGACCGCAAGCAATGTGTGGTGATTAATGGCACGAAATCGTCATCTGTACCTGTAACAAGTGGGGTACCGCAGGGTAGTGTATTGGGCCCGCTGTTGTTTGTTTGTTTCATAAATGATATGCCTGACGTTGTACACTCCTCCATACAAATGTTTGCCGATGATGGCAAGTTATTTCGGGAAATTAAGAACCAAGCGGACTGTGAAGAGCTGCAGAAGGACCTCTGTGGGCTCCAGGAATGGTCGAAGGAATGGCTGCTGAGATTCAATGTCACGAAGTGTAAGAGGATGCACCTGGGGCGTACCAACGGTAAGGAGGCGTACCATATGTCCCAACGGGATGAAGAAAATGTACTAGTTGAGACTGTGTGTGAGAAGGACCTAGGTGTGTATGTTGACAATGAGCTGAAGTTCTCGGGCCATTGTGAGAAGAAGGTAAATCAGGCAAATAAATTATTGGGTCTTATAAGAAGGTCGTTCAGATATCTAGACGGTCCGTCCCTCGTGACGATCTTCAGGAGTGAAGTGCTTCCCCATCTGGAGTACTGTCACCCCATCTGGTCCCCGAGATATGCTAGGGACTGTCAGTTGGTTGAAAATGTTCAAAGGAGGGCCACCAAACTGGTGCCTGCACTTCGGCACCTCAGCTACCCTGAGAGATTGGAGCGCCTGAACTTGCCTAGCTTATACTACAGACAGGCAAGGGGGGACCTAGTTGAGGTTTATAAGCATCTCAGGGGGCACTACTCAGTTGAGTGTCCTTACTTGGAGCTGGCGGACGCTCGCCCCACAAGGGGTCACAGCTCAAGATTGAAGAAGCCGCAAGTCCAGAAAACCGTGAGGGCAAACTTTTTCGGAGTGAGGGTTGTAAACTCTTGGAACAATCTACCAGAGAGTGTTGTGACGGCACCGAGTGTGAGCTCTTTCAAGAGAAGACTTGACCAACACTGGAGCGGGTTCAGGTACATTCAGGAGCCGGTGCATGCCCAATATTTGCCAACAGTGCGTGACAGAGACGTGACCGATCGCCCGGGCGGCTAGCGAGCCGACCTTTTGGTGAAGAATGCAAAGGAAAAGAGACGTGACCGATCGCCCAAGCGGCTAACAAGCCGATCAGTGGCGAAGAGGATAAAAGTAAAAAAAAGTAAAAATAACAACAAGGGTAAACATTGTTTCTTCTAGTTATAGTAACAAGGGTAAACATTGTTTCCTGTAGTTATAACAAAGGTAAACATTGTTTCTTCTAGTTATAGTAACAAGGGTAAACATTGTTTCCTCTAGTTATAACAACAGGGGTAAACATTGTTTCTCCTAGTTATAGTAACAAGGGTAAACATTGTTTCCTGTAGTTATAACAAGGGTAAACATTGTTTCTTCTAGTTATAGTAACAAGGGTAAACATTGTTTCTTCTAGTTATAACAACAAGGGTAAACATTGTTTCTTCTAGTTATAGTAACAAGGGTAAACATTGTTTCCTGTAGTTATAACAAGGGTAAACATTGTTTCTTCTAGTTATAGCAACAAGGGTAAACATTGTTTCTTCTAGTTATAGTAACAAGGGTAAACCTTGTTTCCTGTAGTTATAACAAGGGTAAACATTGTTTCTTGTATTTATAACAAGGGTAAACATTGTTTCCTGTAGTTATAACAAGGGTAAACATTGTTTCCTGTAGTTATAACAAGGGTAAACATTGTTTCTTCTAGTTATAGTAACAAGGGTAAACATTGTTTCCTGTAGTTATAACAAGGGTAAACATTGTTTATTCTAGCTTTAGCAACAAGGGTAAACATTGTTTCTTCTAGTTATAGCAACAAGGGTAAACATTGTTTCCTGTAGTTATAACAAGGGTAAACATTGTTTCCTGTAGTTATAACAAGGGTAAACATTGTTTATTCTAGTTAGAGTAACAAGGGTAAACATTGTTTCTTCTAGTTATAGCAACAAGGGTAAACATTGTTTCTTCTAGTTATTGCAACAAGGGTAAACATTTTTTCCTGTAGTTATAACAAGGGTAAACATTGTTTCTTCTAGTTATTGCAACAAGGGTAAACATTGTTTCCTGTAGTTATAACAAGGGTAAACATTGTTTCTTCTAGTTATAGCAACAAGGGTAAACATTGTTTCTTCTAGTTATAGTAACAAGGGTAAGCATTGTTTCTTCTAGTTATAGTAACAAGGGTAAACATTGTTTCCTGTAGTTATAACAAGGGTAAACATTGTTTTTTCTAGTTATTGCAACAAGGGTAAACATTGATTCCTGTAGTTATAACAAGAAGAATAAATAATTAAATTTTATTTCCTATAGCTATAAAAAGGATAAGAATTATTTCATGGACGGTCTCTATGAGAAAGGTGTAAAATAAATAACAGGTAGAGTTAGGATCAAAGGTTCCTGTGGGAGAGGAGGGCGGGCGGGCGGGTCGTGTTGCGTCTTTGTAACAAAGCGTGTTCGGCATTCGGGCCTTCGATGTAGAGCGGCAGAAATTGGACAGTGATTACATAAGTTCGTCAAGATCGTCTTAGTGAGGTGAAAGTGTAAATCGATGTCGGACTTTTCATGCTAGACACGATTGTATTTTTGAAAACTCAATTTCCACCGAGTTGGAGGTACAGCCAGAGTCACAGGCCTATAACCACACAATCACTGCCACATGACAAAGCTTTTATTTTATTTTATTTTTTAGGGTGTTGTGGTCACGGCTGCGATAAAGGCCAACCAGGGAGTGTAGTACTGTGCCTTCAGTTAAATCAGTTCATAGTTGTCATCAGTGAATGCAGAAGAGACTATAATAACTTAAAGTGAATACATATTGGCAATCGAGCTGGTAAGGACAACTGCCAGCCTATTCGTGTCATAGGTGCCACAGAGACTTTAAATTTTATTTTGTTTGTGTGCTTTCTCAAGGACTGAATCTGTGTTTATAATACACCACTCACAGGGAGATACAGTGTACACAGTGATAGTTCATAGTGTCATCAGTGACCGCTGAAGTTGTAAATAACTTAAAGTGAGCGCTCACTAGCAAGCAAGCTGGAAAGGCACCGTGCCAGCTGAAACCAAGTCGTGTCATAGGTGCCACAGAGACTTTAAATTTTATGTTGATTGTGTGCTTTCTCAAGGACTGAAACTGTGCCTACAATACACCATTCACAGGGAGATACAGTGTACGCAGTCGCAGACGACAACTCCATAGGCAACAGAGAGTAGCTAAGTACTTTTCCTCTCTTTATTTTCTTTGAAATAGGTGTAGATTTATACACAGTCTGCACACCCCCCCCCCCCCCACAACAACAACAACCATGAGCTTGATATGTGATTACTGCAGGGAGACGTCGGATATGGAGGATACAGGCCTAACTAATGCAACGTTTAGGAAGTTACTAACTGCCGTAAAGCATGATGGCTGTTGCTGGTATTGCTCTGGCTGCATAGTCAAGGTGAATGAAGCGATTGCAATCCATAAGGGAACGAGTTCTCTAGGGACGAAAATAGATGAAGCAGGAGCCCTGCTGGTTGACAAACTGGAGGAAGTTGGGAAAGAGATCCTTGCTAAGACTGAGGAAGTAGCTAATAGAATGGAGGTGGTTGCTAAGAGGAGTTATGCTGACGTATTAGGAGGGCCACGGGGGGGGGGGGGGGGGGGGCGGAGAGTAATGCAGAATCAGTACAGGTTCTACAGCAGATTGGGACTCTGAAAAAGTGTGTCGAAGAAATGAAAATTAACGCACCTACTGTTAGGGGAGAGGAGGAACACCAGGAACGGCTCCAGCGCAGGAACAATGTAATAGTTTTTGGAGTCCCAGAGAGCCAGGCAGAGGGAACTGTGAGTAAGGAAACACACGACAAGGTGCTGTTTCAAAATATTTGCACAGAGGTTCTGAAGATTCCAGCAACCCCTCAGGATGTGAGGAGACTGGGACAAAAGCAGGGGGCTAAGCCTCGCCCCCTCAGGATCACACTAGGGAGTGAGGAGGAGAAATGGCAAGTTATTCGGCAGGCAAAAAACTTAGCAAGGAGCGAGGCATTTCGGGATGTATTTATTCACCCAGACCGCACGGTAATGCAGAGGGAACAGCACAAGAAGCTCCTGCAGGACTTGAAGCAGAAGAGGGAGGAGTCGAGGAGGAACGGGGACAGGTGCACATGGGTTATACTCAGGGGGAGGGTAGTGGAAACAAGTGTGCCGACACAGGGCCAGGGGGCAGCAGTGCACCCTCCACCCACTCAACCCCCCACCCGGGAGGCGGCACCAGCTCAGCCTACCGGACAGGAGGGAACGAGCGCCGTGTAAACAATGACATTTTTAACCACACCCTGCAAAATACAGTGTACTTAGCAAATGCTGCAGCTTCTGAGAATGTGGGTGGAGCGGGTTTATTACTAAGAGCAGAGACGTTACCGAGAACAAATTCTGGCTTGAATGTCATGTACACTAATACTGACACGTTCCTTGATAAGAGAGAGGAGTTTGAAACACTACTAAGAGTACACCAACCAGATATTGTAGGAGTTGTAGAACTGTTGTACAAGAACAGGAGAATCGACCCAGAGGAATGTGAGTTCAGTATTGCTGGATATGACTCATTTACGAACCTAACTCAAGAATCCTGCAGGAGGGGTGTGGTTATCTACGCTAGGCAAGACCTTAGAGCCAGCCAGGCGAGGGTACAGGGAGAGGATGTTTTTGAAGAGTCCAAGTGGTGTAAAATTAAATTAAAGGGAGGGGACTTACTTATCGTCGGGTGTATCTACAGATCCCCGAACTGTGGCCCACTAAATCAAAGGAACTTAAGAACCTTAATAAACAATGCGGCGATGCTCAACCCTAGCCACCTCCTTATCATGGGGGACTTTAACTATGGCGACATCGACTGGAGAAACGAGTCCACCCCGAATGACTTGAATAATCCTGCTACTCTTTTTGTAGAAACTCTGAGAGATAATTTTCTGTTCCAACATGTGAGAGACCCGACACATTACAGAGGGGAGCAAACACCCAAGCCACTTGACCTCATCATAACAAACGAGGAGGGTATGGTGGCCAAACTGGAACACCTTGCCCCAGTTGGCACCAGTCACCATACAGTGTTGTCATTCAGATTTAACTGTTACCTAGTTCAAGATAAGGCCAGGCCAAGGTGCAAATATTACAAGGGAAATTACAATGGGATGAGGGAAGAGATGAGGGGTATCAACTGGCCTGACTTATTAAGGTACAAGAACGCAGACACTACGCTGAATATCATAACTAGTAAAATGACCCATTTGATCGATAAATATATACCCAAGACCAAACCCAGTGCTTCTAGGAATACGAGGGGATCCCTACACATGAACCATGCGGCGGTCGACAAAATTAAGAAGAAAACCCAGAAATTCAAGACGTGGGTTGGGTCAAACGATGAGCAAGACAGGAGGATGTATGCAAGAGCCAGAAACCAAGCAAAGATAGAGTGTAGGAGGGCTGAAAAGGAGTTCCAAAGGCTGGTTGCACGCGAGGTCAAGTCAAACCCAAAGGCGTTTTACCGCTATGCAAAGTCGAAATTGAAAACGCGAGTAGGAGTATCAGACCTGAGGCTTGAAGATGGTAGTTACGCAGATTCTGACCAGGATAAAGCTGAGGCATTGAACAGCTTCTTTTCCTCAGTGTTCACAAGAGAGGATGCAACTAACCTTCCTGCGTTTGAGGACAGACGGTTCGACACAGCACTGACCCACATTGTGTTCACAGAAGAGGGTATTAGAAATAAACTGTCCAGGCTAAAGGTCCATAAGAGTCCTGGACCTGACATGGTGCATCCTAGAGTGCTAAGGGAGCTGTGCAACGAGCTTGCAGAGCCCCTGAAGATTCTGTTTTGTAAATGCCTGGATGAACAAATGGTCCCCAGTGAATGGAAAGTGGCTTATGTGAGTCCTATCTTCAAGAAGGGCGATAGTCACTCCACGAACAACTATAGACCGGTGAGCCTGACCAGCATAATATGTAAAGTACTTGAGAGTATTATCAGAGATGCCGCGATGGAACATCTACTACGAAACAACCTTGTAAAAGATTGCCAACACGGTTTTATGCCGGGGCGCTCTTGCTTGACACAATTGCTCAAGGTATTGGATATTTGGACCCATATTCTAGAACGGGGTGGTAATATCGACAATATTTACCTAGATTTTGCCAAGGCTTTCGACAGTGTACCCCACGAAAGGCTGAAAATCAAACTGGAAGGGTACGGAATTCGGGGAAATGTCCTAGCGTGGATAGAAGACTTTCTACATGACCGCAAGCAATGTGTGGTGATTAATGGCACGAAATCGTCATCTGTACCTGTAACAAGTGGGGTACCGCAGGGTAGTGTATTGGGCCCGCTGTTGTTTGTTTGTTTCATAAATGATATGCCTGACGTTGTACACTCCTCCATACAAATGTTTGCCGATGATGGCAAGTTATTTCGGGAAATTAAGAACCAAGCGGACTGTGAAGAGCTGCAGAAGGACCTCTGTGGGCTCCAGGAATGGTCGAAGGAATGGCTGCTGAGATTCAATGTCACGAAGTGTAAGAGGATGCACCTGGGGCGTACCAACGGTAAGGAGGCGTACCATATGTCCCAACGGGATGAAGAAAATGTACTAGTTGAGACTGTGTGTGAGAAGGACCTAGGTGTGTATGTTGACAATGAGCTGAAGTTCTCGGGCCATTGTGAGAAGAAGGTAAATCAGGCAAATAAATTATTGGGTCTTATAAGAAGGTCGTTCAGATATCTAGACGGTCCGTCCCTCGTGACGATCTTCAGGAGTGAAGTGCTTCCCCATCTGGAGTACTGTCACCCCATCTGGTCCCCGAGATATGCTAGGGACTGTCAGTTGGTTGAAAATGTTCAAAGGAGGGCCACCAAACTGGTGCCTGCACTTCGGCACCTCAGCTACCCTGAGAGATTGGAGCGCCTGAACTTGCCTAGCTTATACTACAGACGGGCAAGGGGGGACCTAGTTGAGGTTTATAAGCATCTCAGGGGGCACTACTCAGTTGAGTGTCCTTACTTGGAGCTGGCGGACGCTCGCCCCACGAGGGGTCACCGTTCAAGATTGAAGAAGCCGCAAGTCCAGAAAACCGTGAGGGCAAACTTTTTCGGAGTGAGGGTTGTAAACTCTTGGAACAATCTACCAGAGAGTGTTGTGACGGCACCGAGTGTGAGCTCTTTCAAGAGAAGACTTGACCAACACTGGAGTGGGTTCAGGTACATTTAGGAGCCGGTGCATGCCCAGTATTTGCCAACAGTGCGTGACAGAGACGTGACCGATCGCCCGGGCGGCTAGTGAGCCGACCTTTTGGTGAAGAATATAAAGGAAAAGAGACGTGACGGATCGCCCAAGCGGCTAACAAGCCGATCAGTGGCGAAGAGGATAAAAGTAAAGTAAAAAGTAAAAGTCACGGGAACGAGTCTCCAAACTGTCGTGTGTTGCTACAGTTACGATCAAAGGTTCCTGTGAAGCAGTGTGTCACGGGAACGATTCTCCGAACTGTCGTGTGTTGCTACAGTTAGGATCAAAGGTTCCTGTGAAGCAATGTGTCACGGGAACGAGTCTCCGAACTGTCGTGTGTTGCTACAGTTAGGATCAAAGGTTCCTGTGAAGCGGTGTGTCACGGGAGCGAGTCTCCGAACTGTCGTGTGTTGCTACAGTTAGGATCAAAGGTTCCTGTGAAGCAGTGTGTCACGGGAGCGAGTCTCCGAACTGTCGTGTGTTGCTACAGTTAGGATCAAAGGTTCCTGTGAAGCAGTGTGTCACGGGAGCGAGTCTCCCAACTGTCGTGTGTTGCTACAGTTAGGATCAAAGGTTCCTGTGAAGCAGTGTGTCACGGGAGCGAGTCTCCCAACTGTCGTGTGTTGCTACAGTTAGGATCAAAGGTTCCTGTGAAGCAGTGTGTCACGGGAGCGAGTCTCCCAACTGTCGTGTGTTGCTACAGTTAGGATCAAAGGTTCCTGTGAAGCAGTGTGTCACGGGAGCGAGTCTCCGAACTGTCGTGTGTTGCTACAGTTAGGATCAAAGGTTCCTGTGAAGCAGTGTGTCACGGGAGCGAGTCTCCGAACTGTCGTGTGTTGCTACAGTTAGGATCAAAGGTTCCTGTGAAGCAGTGTGTCACGGGAGCGAGTCTCCCAACTGTCGTGTGTTGCTACAGTTAGGATCAAAGGTTCCTGTGAAGCAGTGTGTCACGGGAGCGAGTCTCCCAACTGTCCTGTGTTGCTACAGTTAGGATCAAAGGTTCCTGTGAAGCAGTGTGTCACGGGAGCGAGTCTCCGAACTGTCGTGTGTTGCTACAGTTAGGATCAAAGGTTCCTGTGAAGCAGTGTGTCACGGGAGCGAGTCTCCCAACTGTCGTGTGTTGCTACAGTTAGGATCAAAGGTTCCTGTGAAGCAGTGTGTCACGGGAGCGAGTCTCCCAACTGTCGTGTGTTGCTACAGTTAGGATCAAAGGTTCCTGTGAAGCAGTGTGTCACGGGAGCGAGTCTCCGAACTGTCGTGTGTTGCTACAGTTAGGATCAAAGGTTCCTGTGAAGCAGTGTGTCACGGGAGCGAGTCTCCCAACTGTCCTGTGTTGCTACAGTTAGGATCAAAGGTTCCTGTGAAGCAGTGTGTCACGGGAGCGAGTCTCCCAACTGTCGTGTGTTGCTACAGTTAGGATCAAAGGTTCCTGTGAAGCAGTGTGTCACGGGAGCGAGTCTCCCAACTGTCGTGTGTTGCTACAGTTAGGATCAAAGGTTCCTGTGAAGCAGTGTGTCACGGGAGCGAGTCTCCGAACTGTCGTGTGTTGCTACAGTTAGGATCAAAGGTTCCTGTGAAGCAGTGTGTCACGGGAGCGAGTCTCCCAACTGTCGTGTGTTGCTACAGTTAGGATCAAAGGTTCCTGTGAAGCAGTGTGTCACGGGAGCGAGTCTCCGAACTGTCGTGTGTTGCTACAGTTAGGATCAAAGGTTCCTGTGAAGCAGTGTGTCACGGGAGCGAGTCTCCCAACTGTCGTGTGTTGCTACAGTTAGGATCAAAGGTTCCTGTGAAGCAGTGTGTCACGGGAGCGAGTCTCCCAACTGTCGTGTGTTGCTACAGTTAGGATCAAAGGTTCCTGTGAAGCAGTGTGTCACGGGAGCGAGTCTCCCAACTGTCCTGTGTTGCTACAGTTAGGATCAAAGGTTCCTGTGAAGCAGTGTGTCACGGGAGCGAGTCTCCGAACTGTCGTGTGTTGCTACAGTTAGGATCAAAGGTTCCTGTGAAGCAGTGTGTCACGGGAGCGAGTCTCCCAACTGTCGTGTGTTGCTACAGTTAGGATCAAAGGTTCCTGTGAAGCAGTGTGTCACGGGAGCGAGTCTCCGAACTGTCGTGTGTTGCTACAGTTAGGATCAAAGGTTCCTGTGAAGCAGTGTGTCACGGGAGCGAGTCTCCCAACTGTCGTGTGTTGCTACAGTTAGGATCAAAGGTTCCTGTGAAGCAGTGTGTCACGGGAGCGAGTCTCCGAACTGTCGTGTGTTGCTACAGTTAGGATCAAAGGTTCCTGTGAAGCAGTGTGTCACGGGAGCGAGTCTCCGAACTGTCGTGTGTTGCTACAGTTAGGATCAAAGGTTCCTGTGAAGCAGTGTGTCACGGGAGCGAGTCTCCCAACTGTCGTGTGTTGCTACAGTTAGGATCAAAGGTTCCTGTGAAGCAGTGTGTCACGGGAGCGAGTCTCCCAACTGTCGTGTGTTGCTACAGTTAGGATCAAAGGTTCCTGTGAAGCAGTGTGTCACGGGAGCGAGTCTCCGAACTGTCGTGTGTTGCTACAGTTAGGATCAAAGGTTCCTGTGAAGCAGTGTGTCACGGGAGCGAGTCTCCCAACTGTCGTGTGTTGCTACAGTTAGGATCAAAGGTTCCTGTGAAGCAGTGTGTCACGGGAGCGAGTCTCCGAACTGTCGTGTGTTGCTACAGTTAGGATCAAAGGTTCCTGTGAAGCAGTGTGTCACGGGAGCGAGTCTCCGAACTGTCGTGTGTTGCTACAGTTAGGATCAAAGGTTCCTGTGAAGCAGTGTGTCACGGGAGCGAGTCTCCCAACTGTCGTGTGTTGCTACAGTTAGGATCAAAGGTTCCTGTGAAGCAGTGTGTCACGGGAGCGAGTCTCCGAACTGTCGTGTGTTGCTACAGTTAGGATCAAAGGTTCCTGTGAAGCAGTGTGTCACGGGAGCGAGTCTCCCAACTGTCCTGTGTTGCTACAGTTAGGATCAAAGGTTCCTGTGAAGCAGTGTGTCACGGGAGCGAGTCTCCGAACTGTCCTGTGTTGCTACAGTTAGGATCAAAGGTTCCTGTGAAGCAGTGTGTCACGGGAGCGAGTCTCCCAACTGTCGTGTGTTGCTACAGTTAGGATCAAAGGTTCCTGTGAAGCAGTGTGTCACGGGAGCGAGTCTCCCAACTGTCGTGTGTTGCTACAGTTAGGATCAAAGGTTCCTGTGAAGCAGTGTGTCACGGGAGCGAGTCTCCCAACTGTCGTGTGTTGCTACAGTTAGGATCAAAGGTTCCTGTGAAGCAGTGTGTCACGGGAGCGAGTCTCCGAACTGTCGTGTGTTGCTACAGTTAGGATCAAAGGTTCCTGTGAAGCAGTGTGTCACGGGAGCGAGTCTCCGAACTGTCGTGTGTTGCTACAGTTAGGATCAAAGGTTCCTGTGAAGCAGTGTGTCACGGGAGCGAGTCTCCCAACTGTCGTGTGTTGCTACAGTTAGGATCAAAGGTTCCTGTGAAGCAGTGTGTCACGGGAGCGAGTCTCCCAACTGTCGTGTGTTGCTACAGTTAGGATCAAAGGTTCCTGTGAAGCAGTGTGTCACGGGAGCGAGTCTCCCAACTGTCGTGTGTTGCTACAGTTAGGATCAAAGGTTCCTGTGAAGCAGTGTGTCACGGGAGCGAGTCTCCGAACTGTCGTGTGTTGCTACAGTTAGGATCAAAGGTTCCTGTGAAGCAGTGTGTCACGGGAGCGAGTCTCCGAACTGTCGTGTGTTGCTACAGTTAGGATCAAAGGTTCCTGTGAAGCAGTGTGTCACGGGAGCGAGTCTCCCAACTGTCGTGTGTTGCTACAGTTAGGATCAAAGGTTCCTGTGAAGCAGTGTGTCACGGGAGCGAGTCTCCCAACTGTCGTGTGTTGCTACAGTTAGGATCAAAGGTTCCTGTGAAGCAGTGTGTCACGGGAGCGAGTCTCCCAACTGTCGTGTGTTGCTACAGTTAGGATCAAAGGTTCCTGTGAAGCAGTGTGTCACGGGAGCGAGTCTCCGAACTGTCGTGTGTTGCTACAGTTAGGATCAAAGGTTCCTGTGAAGCAGTGTGTCACGGGAGCGAGTCTCCGAACTGTCGTGTGTTGCTACAGTTAGGATCAAAGGTTCCTGTGAAGCAGTGTGTCACGGGAGCGAGTCTCCCAACTGTCGTGTGTTGCTACAGTTAGGATCAAAGGTTCCTGTGAAGCAGTGTGTCACGGGAGCGAGTCTCCCAACTGTCGTGTGTTGCTACAGTTAGGATCAAAGGTTCCTGTGAAGCAGTGTGTCACGGGAGCGAGTCTCCGAACTGTCGTGTGTTGCTACAGTTAGGATCAAAGGTTCCTGTGAAGCAGTGTGTCACGGGAGCGAGTCTCCCAACTGTCGTGTGTTGCTACAGTTAGGATCAAAGGTTCCTGTGAAGCAGTGTGTCACGGGAGCGAGTCTCCCAACTGTCGTGTGTTGCTACAGTTAGGATCAAAGGTTCCTGTGAAGCAGTGTGTCACGGGAGCGAGTCTCCCAACTGTCGTGTGTTGCTACAGTTAGGATCAAAGGTTCCTGTGAAGCAGTGTGTCACGGGAGCGAGTCTCCCAACTGTCGTGTGTTGCTACAGTTAGGATCAAAGGTTCCTGTGAAGCAGTGTGTCACGGGAGCGAGTCTCCCAACTGTCGTGTGTTGCTACAGTTAGGATCAAAGGTTCCTGTGAAGCAGTGTGTCACGGGAGCGAGTCTCCCAACTGTCGTGTGTTGCTACAGTTAGGATCAAAGGTTCCTGTGAAGCAGTGTGTCACGGGAGCGAGTCTCCGAACTGTCGTGTGTTGCTACAGTTAGGATCAAAGGTTCCTGTGAAGCAGTGTGTCACGGGAGCGAGTCTCCCAACTGTCGTGTGTTGCTACAGTTAGGATCAAAGGTTCCTGTGAAGCAGTGTGTCACGGGAGCGAGTCTCCGAACTGTCGTGTGTTGCTACAGTTAGGATCAAAGGTTCCTGTGAAGCAGTGTGTCACGGGAGCGAGTCTCCGAACTGTCGTGTGTTGCTACAGTTAGGATCAAAGGTTCCTGTGAAGCAGTGTGTCACGGGAGCGAGTCTCCCAACTGTCGTGTGTTGCTACAGTTAGGATCAAAGGTTCCTGTGAAGCAGTGTGTCACGGGAGCGAGTCTCCCAACTGTCGTGTGTTGCTACAGTTAGGATCAAAGGTTCCTGTGAAGCAGTGTGTCACGGGAGCGAGTCTCCGAACTGTCGTGTGTTGCTACAGTTAGGATCAAAGGTTCCTGTGAAGCAGTGTGTCACGGGAGCGAGTCTCCCAACTGTCGTGTGTTGCTACAGTTAGGATCAAAGGTTCCTGTGAAGCAGTGTGTCACGGGAGCGAGTCTCCCAACTGTCGTGTGTTGCTACAGTTAGGATCAAAGGTTCCTGTGAAGCAGTGTGTCACGGGAGCGAGTCTCCGAACTGTCGTGTGTTGCTACAGTTAGGATCAAAGGTTCCTGTGAAGCAGTGTGTCACGGGAGCGAGTCTCCGAACTGTCGTGTGTTGCTACAGTTAGGATCAAAGGTTCCTGTGAAGCAGTGTGTCACGGGAGCGAGTCTCCCAACTGTCGTGTGTTGCTACAGTTAGGATCAAAGGTTCCTGTGAAGCAGTGTGTCACGGGAGCGAGTCTCCCAACTGTCGTGTGTTGCTACAGTTAGGATCAAAGGTTCCTGTGAAGCAGTGTGTCACGGGAGCGAGTCTCCGAACTGTCGTGTGTTGCTACAGTTAGGATCAAAGGTTCCTGTGAAGCAGTGTGTCACGGGAGCGAGTCTCCCAACTGTCGTGTGTTGCTACAGTTAGGATCAAAGGTTCCTGTGAAGCAGTGTGTCACGGGAGCGAGTCTCCGAACTGTCGTGTGTTGCTACAGTTAGGATCAAAGGTTCCTGTGAAGCAGTGTGTCACGGGAGCGAGTCTCCGAACTGTCGTGTGTTGCTACAGTTAGGATCAAAGGTTCCTGTGAAGCAGTGTGTCACGGGAGCGAGTCTCCCAACTGTCGTGTGTTGCTACAGTTAGGATCAAAGGTTCCTGTGAAGCAGTGTGTCACGGGAGCGAGTCTCCCAACTGTCGTGTGTTGCTACAGTTAGGATCAAAGGTTCCTGTGAAGCAGTGTGTCACGGGAGCGAGTCTCCCAACTGTCGTGTGTTGCTACAGTTAGGATCAAAGGTTCCTGTGAAGCAGTGTGTCACGGGAGCGAGTCTCCCAACTGTCGTGTGTTGCTACAGTTAGGATCAAAGGTTCCTGTGAAGCAGTGTGTCACGGGAGCGAGTCTCCGAACTGTCGTGTGTTGCTACAGTTAGGATCAAAGGTTCCTGTGAAGCAGTGTGTCACGGGAGCGAGTCTCCGAACTGTCGTGTGTTGCTACAGTTAGGATCAAAGGTTCCTGTGAAGCAGTGTGTCACGGGAGCGAGTCTCCCAACTGTCGTGTGTTGCTACAGTTAGGATCAAAGGTTCCTGTGAAGCAGTGTGTCACGGAGCGAGTCTCCGAACTGTCGTGTGTTGCTACAGTTAGGATCAAAGGTTCCTGTGAAGCAGTGTGTCACGGGAGCGAGTCTCCCAACTGTCGTGTGTTGCTACAGTTAGGATCAAAGGTTCCTGTGAAGCAGTGTGTCACGGGAGCGAGTCTCCGAACTGTCCTGTGTTGCTACAGTTAGGATCAAAGGTTCCTGTGAAGCAGTGTGTCACGGAGCGAGTCTCCGAACTGTCGTGTGTTGCTACAGTTAGGATCAAAGGTTCCTGTGAAGCAGTGTGTCACGGGAGCGAGTCTCCCAACTGTCGTGTGTTGCTACAGTTAGGATCAAAGGTTCCTGTGAAGCAGTGTGTCACGGGAGCGAGTCTCCCAACTGTCGTGTGTTGCTACAGTTAGGATCAAAGGTTCCTGTGAAGCAGTGTGTCACGGAGCGAGTCTCCGAACTGTCGTGTGTTGCTACAGTTAGGATCAAAGGTTCCTGTGAAGCAGTGTGTCACGGGAGCGAGTCTCCGAACTGTCGTGTGTTGCTACAGTTAGGATCAAAGGTTCCTGTGAAGCAGTGTGTCACGGGAGCGAGTCTCCGAACTGTCGTGTGTTGCTACAGTTAGGATCAAAGGTTCCTGTGAAGCAGTGTGTCACGGGAGCGAGTCTCCCAACTGTCGTGTGTTGCTACAGTTAGGATCAAAGGTTCCTGTGAAGCAGTGTGTCACGGGAGCGAGTCTCCCAACTGTCCTGTGTTGCTACAGTTAGGATCAAAGGTTCCTGTGAAGCAGTGTGTCACGGGAGCGAGTCTCCCAACTGTCGTGTGTTGCTACAGTTAGGATCAAAGGTTCCTGTGAAGCAGTGTGTCACGGGAGCGAGTCTCCCAACTGTCGTGTGTTGCTACAGTTAGGATCAAAGGTTCCTGTGAAGCAGTGTGTCACGGGAGCGAGTCTCCGAACTGTCGTGTGTTGCTACAGTTAGGATCAAAGGTTCCTGTGAAGCAGTGTGTCACGGGAGCGAGTCTCCGAACTGTCGTGTGTTGCTACAGTTAGGATCAAAGGTTCCTGTGAAGCAGTGTGTCACGGGAGCGAGTCTCCGAACTGTCTGTGTTGCTACAGTTAGGATCAAAGGTTCCTGTGAAGCAGTGTGTCACGGGAGCGAGTCTCCGAACTGTCGTGTGTTGCTACAGTTAGGATCAAAGGTTCCTGTGAAGCAGTGTGTCACGGAGCGAGTCTCCGAACTGTCGTGTGTTGCTACAGTTAGGATCAAAGGTTCCTGTGAAGCAGTGTGTCACGGGAGCGAGTCTCCCAACTGTCGTGTGTTGCTACAGTTAGGATCAAAGGTTCCTGTGAAGCAGTGTGTCACGGGAGCGAGTCTCCGAACTGTCGTGTGTTGCTACAGTTAGGATCAAAGGTTCCTGTGAAGCAGTGTGTCACGGGAGCGAGTCTCCGAACTGTCGTGTGTTGCTACAGTTAGGATCAAAGGTTCCTGTGAAGCAGTGTGTCACGGGAGCGAGTCTCCGAACTGTCGTGTGTTGCTACAGTTAGGATCAAAGGTTCCTGTGAAGCAGTGTGTCACGGGAGCGAGTCTCCGAACTGTCGTGTGTTGCTACAGTTAGGATCAAAGGTTCCTGTGAAGCAGTGTGTCACGGGAGCGAGTCTCCGAACTGTCGTGTGTTGCTACAGTTAGGATCAAAGGTTCCTGTGAAGCAGTGTGTCACGGGAGCGAGTCTCCGAACTGTCGTGTGTTGCTACAGTTAGGATCAAAGGTTCCTGTGAAGCAGTGTGTCACGGGAGCGAGTCTCCCAACTGTCCTGTGTTGCTACAGTTAGGATCAAAGGTTCCTGTGAAGCAGTGTGTCACGGGAGCGAGTCTCCGAACTGTCCTGTGTTGCTACAGTTAGGATCAAAGGTTCCTGTGAAGCAGTGTGTCACGGGAGCGAGTCTCCGAACTGTCGTGTGTTGCTACAGTTAGGATCAAAGGTTCCTGTGAAGCAGTGTGTCACGGGAGCGAGTCTCCCAACTGTCGTGTGTTGCTACAGTTAGGATCAAAGGTTCCTGTGAAGCAGTGTGTCACGGGAGCGAGTCTCCCAACTGTCGTGTGTTGCTACAGTTAGGATCAAAGGTTCCTGTGAAGCAGTGTGTCACGGGAGCGAGTCTCCCAACTGTCCTGTGTTGCTACAGTTAGGATCAAAGGTTCCTGTGAAGCAGTGTGTCACGGGAGCGAGTCTCCGAACTGTCGTGTGTTGCTACAGTTAGGATCAAAGGTTCCTGTGAAGCAGTGTGTCACGGGAGCGAGTCTCCCAACTGTCGTGTGTTGCTACAGTTAGGATCAAAGGTTCCTGTGAAGCAGTGTGTCACGGGAGCGAGTCTCCCAACTGTCCTGTGTTGCTACAGTTAGGATCAAAGGTTCCTGTGAAGCAGTGTGTCACGGGAGCGAGTCTCCCAACTGTCGTGTGTTGCTACAGTTAGGATCAAAGGTTCCTGTGAAGCAGTGTGTCACGGGAGCGAGTCTCCCAACTGTCGTGTGTTGCTACAGTTAGGATCAAAGGTTCCTGTGAAGCAGTGTGTCACGGGAGCGAGTCTCCCAACTGTCGTGTGTTGCTACAGTTAGGATCAAAGGTTCCTGTGAAGCAGTGTGTCACGGGAGCGAGTCTCCGAACTGTCCTGTGTTGCTACAGTTAGGATCAAAGGTTCCTGTGAAGCAGTGTGTCACGGGAGCGAGTCTCCCAACTGTCGTGTGTTGCTACAGTTAGGATCAAAGGTTCCTGTGAAGCAGTGTGTCACGGGAGCGAGTCTCCGAACTGTCGTGTGTTGCTACAGTTAGGATCAAAGGTTCCTGTGAAGCAGTGTGTCACGGGAGCGAGTCTCCGAACTGTCGTGTGTTGCTACAGTTAGGATCAAAGGTTCCTGTGAAGCAGTGTGTCACGGGAGCGAGTCTCCCAACTGTCGTGTGTTGCTACAGTTAGGATCAAAGGTTCCTGTGAAGCAGTGTGTCACGGGAGCGAGTCTCCCAACTGTCGTGTGTTGCTACAGTTAGGATCAAAGGTTCCTGTGAAGCAGTGTGTCACGGGAGCGAGTCTCCCAACTGTCGTGTGTTGCTACAGTTAGGATCAAAGGTTCCTGTGAAGCAGTGTGTCACGGGAGCGAGTCTCCGAACTGTCGTGTGTTGCTACAGTTAGGATCAAAGGTTCCTGTGAAGCAGTGTGTCACGGGAGCGAGTCTCCGAACTGTCCTGTGTTGCTACAGTTAGGATCAAAGGTTCCTGTGAAGCAGTGTGTCACGGGAGCGAGTCTCCCAACTGTCGTGTGTTGCTACAGTTAGGATCAAAGGTTCCTGTGAAGCAGTGTGTCACGGGAGCGAGTCTCCCAACTGTCGTGTGTTGCTACAGTTAGGATCAAAGGTTCCTGTGAAGCAGTGTGTCACGGGAGCGAGTCTCCGAACTGTCGTGTGTTGCTACAGTTAGGATCAAAGGTTCCTGTGAAGCAGTGTGTCACGGGAGCGAGTCTCCCAACTGTCGTGTGTTGCTACAGTTAGGATCAAAGGTTCCTGTGAAGCAGTGTGTCACGGGAGCGAGTCTCCCAACTGTCGTGTGTTGCTACAGTTAGGATCAAAGGTTCCTGTGAAGCAGTGTGTCACGGGAGCGAGTCTCCGAACTGTCGTGTGTTGCTACAGTTAGGATCAAAGGTTCCTGTGAAGCAGTGTGTCACGGGAGCGAGTCTCCGAACTGTCGTGTGTTGCTACAGTTAGGATCAAAGGTTCCTGTGAAGCAGTGTGTCACGGGAGCGAGTCTCCCAACTGTCGTGTGTTGCTACAGTTAGGATCAAAGGTTCCTGTGAAGCAGTGTGTCACGGGAGCGAGTCTCCCAACTGTCGTGTGTTGCTACAGTTAGGATCAAAGGTTCCTGTGAAGCAGTGTGTCACGGGAGCGAGTCTCCCAACTGTCGTGTGTTGCTACAGTTAGGATCAAAGGTTCCTGTGAAGCAGTGTGTCACGGGAGCGAGTCTCCCAACTGTCGTGTGTTGCTACAGTTAGGATCAAAGGTTCCTGTGAAGCAGTGT
This sequence comes from Homarus gammarus, assembly GCA_958450375.1. Lineage (NCBI taxonomy): Eukaryota > Metazoa > Arthropoda > Malacostraca > Decapoda > Nephropidae > Homarus > Homarus gammarus. The sequence goes on from CAUDMG010002922.1 coordinate 1,202,518, forward strand.
GTCACGGGAGCGAGTCTCCGAACTGTCGTGTGTTGCTACAGTTAGGATCAAAGGTTCCTGTGAAGCAGTGTGTCACGGGAGCGAGTCTCCCAACTGTCGTGTGTTGCTACAGTTAGGATCAAAGGTTCCTGTGAAGCAGTGTGTCACGGGAGCGAGTCTCCCAACTGTCGTGTGTTGCTACAGTTAGGATCAAAGGTTCCTGTGAAGCAGTGTGTCACGGGAGCGAGTCTCCCAACTGTCGTGTGTTGCTACAGTTAGGATCAAAGGTTCCTGTGAAGCAGTGTGTCACGGGAGCGAGTCTCCGAACTGTCGTGTGTTGCTACAGTTAGGATCAAAGGTTCCTGTGAAGCAGTGTGTCACGGGAGCGAGTCTCCCAACTGTCGTGTGTTGCTACAGTTAGGATCAAAGGTTCCTGTGAAGCAGTGTGTCACGGGAGCGAGTCTCCCAACTGTCGTGTGTTGCTACAGTTAGGATCAAAGGTTCCTGTGAAGCAGTGTGTCACGGGAGCGAGTCTCCCAACTGTCCTGTGTTGCTACAGTTAGGATCAAAGGTTCCTGTGAAGCAGTGTGTCACGGGAGCGAGTCTCCGAACTGTCGTGTGTTGCTACAGTTAGGATCAAAGGTTCCTGTGAAGCAGTGTGTCACGGGAGCGAGTCTCCCAACTGTCGTGTGTTGCTACAGTTAGGATCAAAGGTTCCTGTGAAGCAGTGTGTCACGGGAGCGAGTCTCCCAACTGTCGTGTGTTGCTACAGTTAGGATCAAAGGTTCCTGTGAAGCAGTGTGTCACGGGAGCGAGTCTCCGAACTGTCGTGTGTTGCTACAGTTAGGATCAAAGGTTCCTGTGAAGCAGTGTGTCACGGGAGCGAGTCTCCCAACTGTCCGTGTGTTGCTACAGTTAGGATCAAAGGTTCCTGTGAAGCAGTGTGTCACGGGAGCGAGTCTCCCAACTGTCGTGTGTTGCTACAGTTAGGATCAAAGGTTCCTGTGAAGCAGTGTGTCACGGGAGCGAGTCTCCCAACTGTCGTGTGTTGCTACAGTTAGGATCAAAGGTTCCTGTGAAGCAGTGTGTCACGGGAGCGAGTCTCCGAACTGTCGTGTGTTGCTACAGTTAGGATCAAAGGTTCCTGTGAAGCAGTGTGTCACGGGAGCGAGTCTCCCAACTGTCGTGTGTTGCTACAGTTAGGATCAAAGGTTCCTGTGAAGCAGTGTGTCACGGGAGCGAGTCTCCGAACTGTCGTGTGTTGCTACAGTTAGGATCAAAGGTTCCTGTGAAGCAGTGTGTCACGGGAGCGAGTCTCCGAACTGTCGTGTGTTGCTACAGTTAGGATCAAAGGTTCCTGTGAAGCAGTGTGTCACGGGAGCGAGTCTCCCAACTGTCCTGTGTTGCTACAGTTAGGATCAAAGGTTCCTGTGAAGCAGTGTGTCACGGGAGCGAGTCTCCCAACTGTCCTGTGTTGCTACAGTTAGGATCAAAGGTTCCTGTGAAGCAGTGTGTCACGGGAGCGAGTCTCCGAACTGTCGTGTGTTGCTACAGTTAGGATCAAAGGTTCCTGTGAAGCAGTGTGTCACGGGAGCGAGTCTCCCAACTGTCGTGTGTTGCTACAGTTAGGATCAAAGGTTCCTGTGAAGCAGTGTGTCACGGGAGCGAGTCTCCGAACTGTCGTGTGTTGCTACAGTTAGGATCAAAGGTTCCTGTGAAGCAGTGTGTCACGGGAGCGAGTCTCCGAACTGTCGTGTGTTGCTACAGTTAGGATCAAAGGTTCCTGTGAAGCAGTGTGTCACGGGAGCGAGTCTCCCAACTGTCGTGTGTTGCTACAGTTAGGATCAAAGGTTCCTGTGAAGCAGTGTGTCACGGGAGCGAGTCTCCGAACTGTCGTGTGTTGCTACAGTTAGGATCAAAGGTTCCTGTGAAGCAGTGTGTCACGGGAGCGAGTCTCCCAACTGTCCTGTGTTGCTACAGTTAGGATCAAAGGTTCCTGTGAAGCAGTGTGTCACGGGAGCGAGTCTCCGAACTGTCGTGTGTTGCTACAGTTAGGATCAAAGGTTCCTGTGAAGCAGTGTGTCACGGGAGCGAGTCTCCGAACTGTCGTGTGTTGCTACAGTTAGGATCAAAGGTTCCTGTGAAGCAGTGTGTCACGGGAGCGAGTCTCCCAACTGTCGTGTGTTGCTACAGTTAGGATCAAAGGTTCCTGTGAAGCAGTGTGTCACGGGAGCGAGTCTCCCAACTGTCGTGTGTTGCTACAGTTAGGATCAAAGGTTCCTGTGAAGCAGTGTGTCACGGGAGCGAGTCTCCGAACTGTCGTGTGTTGCTACAGTTAGGATCAAAGGTTCCTGTGAAGCAGTGTGTCACGGGAGCGAGTCTCCCAACTGTCGTGTGTTGCTACAGTTAGGATCAAAGGTTCCTGTGAAGCAGTGTGTCACGGGAGCGAGTCTCCCAACTGTCGTGTGTTGCTACAGTTAGGATCAAAGGTTCCTGTGAAGCAGTGTGTCACGGGAGCGAGTCTCCCAACTGTCGTGTGTTGCTACAGTTAGGATCAAAGGTTCCTGTGAAGCAGTGTGTCACGGGAGCGAGTCTCCCAACTGTCGTGTGTTGCTACAGTTAGGATCAAAGGTTCCTGTGAAGCAGTGTGTCACGGGAGCGAGTCTCCCAACTGTCGTGTGTTGCTACAGTTAGGATCAAAGGTTCCTGTGAAGCAGTGTGTCACGGGAGCGAGTCTCCCAACTGTCGTGTGTTGCTACAGTTAGGATCAAAGGTTCCTGTGAAGCAGTGTGTCACGGGAGCGAGTCTCCGAACTGTCGTGTGTTGCTACAGTTAGGATCAAAGGTTCCTGTGAAGCAGTGTGTCACGGGAGCGAGTCTCCGAACTGTCGTGTGTTGCTACAGTTAGGATCAAAGGTTCCTGTGAAGCAGTGTGTCACGGGAGCGAGTCTCCGAACTGTCGTGTGTTGCTACAGTTAGGATCAAAGGTTCCTGTGAAGCAGTGTGTCACGGGAGCGAGTCTCCGAACTGTCGTGTGTTGCTACAGTTAGGATCAAAGGTTCCTGTGAAGCAGTGTGTCACGGGAGCGAGTCTCCGAACTGTCCTGTGTTGCTACAGTTAGGATCAAAGGTTCCTGTGAAGCAGTGTGTCACGGGAGCGAGTCTCCCAACTGTCGTGTGTTGCTACAGTTAGGATCAAAGGTTCCTGTGAAGCAGTGTGTCACGGGAGCGAGTCTCCGAACTGTCGTGTGTTGCTACAGTTAGGATCAAAGGTTCCTGTGAAGCAGTGTGTCACGGGAGCGAGTCTCCGAACTGTCGTGTGTTGCTACAGTTAGGATCAAAGGTTCCTGTGAAGCAGTGTGTCACGGGAGCGAGTCTCCGAACTGTCGTGTGTTGCTACAGTTAGGATCAAAGGTTCCTGTGAAGCAGTGTGTCACGGGAGCGAGTCTCCGAACTGTCGTGTGTTGCTACAGTTAGGATCAAAGGTTCCTGTGAAGCAGTGTGTCACGGGAGCGAGTCTCCGAACTGTCGTGTGTTGCTACAGTTAGGATCAAAGGTTCCTGTGAAGCAGTGTGTCACGGGAGCGAGTCTCCGAACTGTCGTGTGTTGCTACAGTTAGGATCAAAGGTTCCTGTGAAGCAGTGTGTCACGGGAGCGAGTCTCCCAACTGTCGTGTGTTGCTACAGTTAGGATCAAAGGTTCCTGTGAAGCAGTGTGTCACGGGAGCGAGTCTCCCAACTGTCGTGTGTTGCTACAGTTAGGATCAAAGGTTCCTGTGAAGCAGTGTGTCACGGGAGCGAGTCTCCGAACTGTCGTGTGTTGCTACAGTTAGGATCAAAGGTTCCTGTGAAGCAGTGTGTCACGGGAGCGAGTCTCCCAACTGTCGTGTGTTGCTACAGTTAGGATCAAAGGTTCCTGTGAAGCAGTGTGTCACGGGAGCGAGTCTCCCAACTGTCGTGTGTTGCTACAGTTAGGATCAAAGGTTCCTGTGAAGCAGTGTGTCACGGGAGCGAGTCTCCCAACTGTCGTGTGTTGCTACAGTTAGGATCAAAGGTTCCTGTGAAGCAGTGTGTCACGGGAGCGAGTCTCCGAACTGTCGTGTGTTGCTACAGTTAGGATCAAAGGTTCCTGTGAAGCAGTGTGTCACGGGAGCGAGTCTCCCAACTGTCGTGTGTTGCTACAGTTAGGATCAAAGGTTCCTGTGAAGCAGTGTGTCACGGGAGCGAGTCTCCCAACTGTCGTGTGTTGCTACAGTTAGGATCAAAGGTTCCTGTGAAGCAGTGTGTCACGGGAGCGAGTCTCCCAACTGTCGTGTGTTGCTACAGTTAGGATCAAAGGTTCCTGTGAAGCAGTGTGTCACGGGAGCGAGTCTCCCAACTGTCGTGTGTTGCTACAGTTAGGATCAAAGGTTCCTGTGAAGCAGTGTGTCACGGGAGCGAGTCTCCCAACTGTCGTGTGTTGCTACAGTTAGGATCAAAGGTTCCTGTGAAGCAGTGTGTCACGGGAGCGAGTCTCCCAACTGTCGTGTGTTGCTACAGTTAGGATCAAAGGTTCCTGTGAAGCAGTGTGTCACGGGAGCGAGTCTCCCAACTGTCGTGTGTTGCTACAGTTAGGATCAAAGGTTCCTGTGAAGCAGTGTGTCACGGGAGCGAGTCTCCGAACTGTCGTGTGTTGCTACAGTTAGGATCAAAGGTTCCTGTGAAGCAGTGTGTCACGGGAGCGAGTCTCCCAACTGTCGTGTGTTGCTACAGTTAGGATCAAAGGTTCCTGTGAAGCAGTGTGTCACGGGAGCGAGTCTCCCAACTGTCGTGTGTTGCTACAGTTAGGATCAAAGGTTCCTGTGAAGCAGTGTGTCACGGGAGCGAGTCTCCCAACTGTCGTGTGTTGCTACAGTTAGGATCAAAGGTTCCTGTGAAGCAGTGTGTCACGGGAGCGAGTCTCCGAACTGTCGTGTGTTGCTACAGTTAGGATCAAAGGTTCCTGTGAAGCAGTGTGTCACGGGAGCGAGTCTCCCAACTGTCGTGTGTTGCTACAGTTAGGATCAAAGGTTCCTGTGAAGCAGTGTGTCACGGGAGCGAGTCTCCGAACTGTCGTGTGTTGCTACAGTTAGGATCAAAGGTTCCTGTGAAGCAGTGTGTCACGGGAGCGAGTCTCCCAACTGTCGTGTGTTGCTACAGTTAGGATCAAAGGTTCCTGTGAAGCAGTGTGTCACGGGAGCGAGTCTCCCAACTGTCGTGTGTTGCTACAGTTAGGATCAAAGGTTCCTGTGAAGCAGTGTGTCACGGGAGCGAGTCTCCGAACTGTCGTGTGTTGCTACAGTTAGGATCAAAGGTTCCTGTGAAGCAGTGTGTCACGGGAGCGAGTCTCCCAACTGTCGTGTGTTGCTACAGTTAGGATCAAAGGTTCCTGTGAAGCAGTGTGTCACGGGAGCGAGTCTCCCAACTGTCGTGTGTTGCTACAGTTAGGATCAAAGGTTCCTGTGAAGCAGTGTGTCACGGGAGCGAGTCTCCCAACTGTCGTGTGTTGCTACAGTTAGGATCAAAGGTTCCTGTGAAGCAGTGTGTCACGGGAGCGAGTCTCCCAACTGTCCTGTGTTGCTACAGTTAGGATCAAAGGTTCCTGTGAAGCAGTGTGTCACGGGAGCGAGTCTCCCAACTGTCGTGTGTTGCTACAGTTAGGATCAAAGGTTCCTGTGAAGCAGTGTGTCACGGGAGCGAGTCTCCGAACTGTCGTGTGTTGCTACAGTTAGGATCAAAGGTTCCTGTGAAGCAGTGTGTCACGGGAGCGAGTCTCCCAACTGTCGTGTGTTGCTACAGTTAGGATCAAAGGTTCCTGTGAAGCAGTGTGTCACGGGAGCGAGTCTCCGAACTGTCGTGTGTTGCTACAGTTAGGATCAAAGGTTCCTGTGAAGCAGTGTGTCACGGGAGCGAGTCTCCGAACTGTCGTGTGTTGCTACAGTTAGGATCAAAGGTTCCTGTGAAGCAGTGTGTCACGGGAGCGAGTCTCCCAACTGTCGTGTGTTGCTACAGTTAGGATCAAAGGTTCCTGTGAAGCAGTGTGTCACGGGAGCGAGTCTCCCAACTGTCGTGTGTTGCTACAGTTAGGATCAAAGGTTCCTGTGAAGCAGTGTGTCACGGGAGCGAGTCTCCGAACTGTCGTGTGTTGCTACAGTTAGGATCAAAGGTTCCTGTGAAGCAGTGTGTCACGGGAGCGAGTCTCCCAACTGTCCTGTGTTGCTACAGTTAGGATCAAAGGTTCCTGTGAAGCAGTGTGTCACGGGAGCGAGTCTCCGAACTGTCGTGTGTTGCTACAGTTAGGATCAAAGGTTCCTGTGAAGCAGTGTGTCACGGGAGCGAGTCTCCGAACTGTCGTGTGTTGCTACAGTTAGGATCAAAGGTTCCTGTGAAGCAGTGTGTCACGGGAGCGAGTCTCCCAACTGTGCTGTGTTGCTACAGTTAGGATCAAAGGTTCCTGTGAAGCAGTGTGTCACGGGAGCGAGTCTCCGAACTGTCGTGTGTTGCTACAGTTAGGATCAAAGGTTCCTGTGAAGCAGTGTGTCACGGGAGCGAGTCTCCCAACTGTCCTGTGTTGCTACAGTTAGGATCAAAGGTTCCTGTGAAGCAGTGTGTCACGGGAGCGAGTCTCCGAACTGTCCTGTGTTGCTACAGTTAGGATCAAAGGTTCCTGTGAAGCAGTGTGTCACGGGAGCGAGTCTCCGAACTGTCGTGTGTTGCTACAGTTAGGATCAAAGGTTCCTGTGAAGCAGTGTGTCACGGGAGCGAGTCTCCCAACTGTCGTGTGTTGCTACAGTTAGGATCAAAGGTTCCTGTGAAGCAGTGTGTCACGGGAGCGAGTCTCCCAACTGTCGTGTGTTGCTACAGTTAGGATCAAAGGTTCCTGTGAAGCAGTGTGTCACGGGAGCGAGTCTCCGAACTGTCGTGTGTTGCTACAGTTAGGATCAAAGGTTCCTGTGAAGCAGTGTGTCACGGGAGCGAGTCTCCCAACTGTCGTGTGTTGCTACAGTTAGGATCAAAGGTTCCTGTGAAGCAGTGTGTCACGGGAGCGAGTCTCCCAACTGTCGTGTGTTGCTACAGTTAGGATCAAAGGTTCCTGTGAAGCAGTGTGTCACGGGAGCGAGTCTCCCAACTGTCGTGTGTTGCTACAGTTAGGATCAAAGGTTCCTGTGAAGCAGTGTGTCACGGGAGCGAGTCTCCCAACTGTCGTGTGTTGCTACAGTTAGGATCAAAGGTTCCTGTGAAGCAGTGTGTCACGGGAGCGAGTCTCCCAACTGTCGTGTGTTGCTACAGTTAGGATCAAAGGTTCCTGTGAAGCAGTGTGTCACGGGAGCGAGTCTCCCAACTGTCGTGTGTTGCTACAGTTAGGATCAAAGGTTCCTGTGAAGCAGTGTGTCACGGGAGCGAGTCTCCGAACTGTCGTGTGTTGCTACAGTTAGGATCAAAGGTTCCTGTGAAGCAGTGTGTCACGGGAGCGAGTCTCCGAACTGTCGTGTGTTGCTACAGTTAGGATCAAAGGTTCCTGTGAAGCAGTGTGTCACGGGAGCGAGTCTCCGAACTGTCGTGTGTTGCTACAGTTAGGATCAAAGGTTCCTGTGAAGCAGTGTGTCACGGGAGCGAGTCTCCCAACTGTCGTGTGTTGCTACAGTTAGGATCAAAGGTTCCTGTGAAGCAGTGTGTCACGGGAGCGAGTCTCCGAACTGTCCTGTGTTGCTACAGTTAGGATCAAAGGTTCCTGTGAAGCAGTGTGTCACGGGAGCGAGTCTCCCAACTGTCGTGTGTTGCTACAGTTAGGATCAAAGGTTCCTGTGAAGCAGTGTGTCACGGGAGCGAGTCTCCCAACTGTCGTGTGTTGCTACAGTTAGGATCAAAGGTTCCTGTGAAGCAGTGTGTCACGGGAGCGAGTCTCCCAACTGTCGTGTGTTGCTACAGTTAGGATCAAAGGTTCCTGTGAAGCAGTGTGTCACGGGAGCGAGTCTCCCAACTGTCGTGTGTTGCTACAGTTAGGATCAAAGGTTCCTGTGAAGCAGTGTGTCACGGGAGCGAGTCTCCCAACTGTCGTGTGTTGCTACAGTTAGGATCAAAGGTTCCTGTGAAGCAGTGTGTCACGGGAGCGAGTCTCCGAACTGTCGTGTGTTGCTACAGTTAGGATCAAAGGTTCCTGTGAAGCAGTGTGTCACGGGAGCGAGTCTCCGAACTGTCGTGTGTTGCTACAGTTAGGATCAAAGGTTCCTGTGAAGCAGTGTGTCACGGGAGCGAGTCTCCCAACTGTCGTGTGTTGCTACAGTTAGGATCAAAGGTTCCTGTGAAGCAGTGTGTCACGGGAGCGAGTCTCCGAACTGTCGTGTGTTGCTACAGTTAGGATCAAAGGTTCCTGTGAAGCAGTGTGTCACGGGAGCGAGTCTCCGAACTGTCCTGTGTTGCTACAGTTAGGATCAAAGGTTCCTGTGAAGCAGTGTGTCACGGGAGCGAGTCTCCGAACTGTCGTGTGTTGCTACAGTTAGGATCAAAGGTTCCTGTGAAGCAGTGTGTCACGGGAGCGAGTCTCCCAACTGTCGTGTGTTGCTACAGTTAGGATCAAAGGTTCCTGTGAAGCAGTGTGTCACGGGAGCGAGTCTCCCAACTGTCGTGTGTTGCTACAGTTAGGATCAAAGGTTCCTGTGAAGCAGTGTGTCACGGGAGCGAGTCTCCCAACTGTCGTGTGTTGCTACAGTTAGGATCAAAGGTTCCTGTGAAGCAGTGTGTCACGGGAGCGAGTCTCCCAACTGTCGTGTGTTGCTACAGTTAGGATCAAAGGTTCCTGTGAAGCAGTGTGTCACGGGAGCGAGTCTCCGAACTGTCGTGTGTTGCTACAGTTAGGATCAAAGGTTCCTGTGAAGCAGTGTGTCACGGGAGCGAGTCTCCGAACTGTCGTGTGTTGCTACAGTTAGGATCAAAGGTTCCTGTGAAGCAGTGTGTCACGGGAGCGAGTCTCCCAACTGTCGTGTGTTGCTACAGTTAGGATCAAAGGTTCCTGTGAAGCAGTGTGTCACGGGAGCGAGTCTCCCAACTGTCGTGTGTTGCTACAGTTAGGATCAAAGGTTCCTGTGAAGCAGTGTGTCACGGGAGCGAGTCTCCCAACTGTCGTGTGTTGCTACAGTTAGGATCAAAGGTTCCTGTGAAGCAGTGTGTCACGGGAGCGAGTCTCCCAACTGTCGTGTGTTGCTACAGTTAGGATCAAAGGTTCCTGTGAAGCAGTGTGTCACGGGAGCGAGTCTCCGAACTGTCGTGTGTTGCTACAGTTAGGATCAAAGGTTCCTGTGAAGCAGTGTGTCACGGGAGCGAGTCTCCCAACTGTCGTGTGTTGCTACAGTTAGGATCAAAGGTTCCTGTGAAGCAGTGTGTCACGGGAGCGAGTCTCCGAACTGTCGTGTGTTGCTACAGTTAGGATCAAAGGTTCCTGTGAAGCAGTGTGTCACGGGAGCGAGTCTCCGAACTGTCGTGTGTTGCTACAGTTAGGATCAAAGGTTCCTGTGAAGCAGTGTGTCACGGGAGCGAGTCTCCCAACTGTCGTGTGTTGCTACAGTTAGGATCAAAGGTTCCTGTGAAGCAGTGTGTCACGGGAGCGAGTCTCCCAACTGTCGTGTGTTGCTACAGTTAGGATCAAAGGTTCCTGTGAAGCAGTGTGTCACGGGAGCGAGTCTCCCAACTGTCGTGTGTTGCTACAGTTAGGATCAAAGGTTCCTGTGAAGCAGTGTGTCACGGGAGCGAGTCTCCCAACTGTCGTGTGTTGCTACAGTTAGGATCAAAGGTTCCTGTGAAGCAGTGTGTCACGGGAGCGAGTCTCCGAACTGTCGTGTGTTGCTACAGTTAGGATCAAAGGTTCCTGTGAAGCAGTGTGTCACGGGAGCGAGTCTCCCAACTGTCGTGTGTTGCTACAGTTAGGATCAAAGGTTCCTGTGAAGCAGTGTGTCACGGGAGCGAGTCTCCCAACTGTCGTGTGTTGCTACAGTTAGGATCAAAGGTTCCTGTGAAGCAGTGTGTCACGGGAGCGAGTCTCCCAACTGTCGTGTGTTGCTACAGTTAGGATCAAAGGTTCCTGTGAAGCAGTGTGTCACGGGAGCGAGTCTCCCAACTGTCGTGTGTTGCTACAGTTAGGATCAAAGGTTCCTGTGAAGCAGTGTGTCACGGGAGCGAGTCTCCCAACTGTCGTGTGTTGCTACAGTTAGGATCAAAGGTTCCTGTGAAGCAGTGTGTCACGGGAGCGAGTCTCCGAACTGTCGTGTGTTGCTACAGTTAGGATCAAAGGTTCCTGTGAAGCAGTGTGTCACGGGAGCGAGTCTCCCAACTGTCGTGTGTTGCTACAGTTAGGATCAAAGGTTCCTGTGAAGCAGTGTGTCACGGGAGCGAGTCTCCCAACTGTCGTGTGTTGCTACAGTTAGGATCAAAGGTTCCTGTGAAGCAGTGTGTCACGGGAGCGAGTCTCCGAACTGTCGTGTGTTGCTACAGTTAGGATCAAAGGTTCCTGTGAAGCAGTGTGTCACGGGAGCGAGTCTCCCAACTGTCGTGTGTTGCTACAGTTAGGATCAAAGGTTCCTGTGAAGCAGTGTGTCACGGGAGCGAGTCTCCGAACTGTCGTGTGTTGCTACAGTTAGGATCAAAGGTTCCTGTGAAGCAGTGTGTCACGGGAGCGAGTCTCCGAACTGTCGTGTGTTGCTACAGTTAGGATCAAAGGTTCCTGTGAAGCAGTGTGTCACGGGAGCGAGTCTCCCAACTGTCGTGTGTTGCTACAGTTAGGATCAAAGGTTCCTGTGAAGCAGTGTGTCACGGGAGCGAGTCTCCCAACTGTCCTGTGTTGCTACAGTTAGGATCAAAGGTTCCTGTGAAGCAGTGTGTCACGGGAGCGAGTCTCCGAACTGTCGTGTGTTGCTACAGTTAGGATCAAAGGTTCCTGTGAAGCAGTGTGTCACGGGAGCGAGTCTCCCAACTGTCCTGTGTTGCTACAGTTAGGATCAAAGGTTCCTGTGAAGCAGTGTGTCACGGGAGCGAGTCTCCGAACTGTCGTGTGTTGCTACAGTTAGGATCAAAGGTTCCTGTGAAGCAGTGTGTCACGGGAGCGAGTCTCCGAACTGTCGTGTGTTGCTACAGTTAGGATCAAAGGTTCCTGTGAAGCAGTGTGTCACGGGAGCGAGTCTCCCAACTGTGCTGTGTTGCTACAGTTAGGATCAAAGGTTCCTGTGAAGCAGTGTGTCACGGGAGCGAGTCTCCGAACTGTCGTGTGTTGCTACAGTTAGGATCAAAGGTTCCTGTGAAGCAGTGTGTCACGGGAGCGAGTCTCCCAACTGTCCTGTGTTGCTACAGTTAGGATCAAAGGTTCCTGTGAAGCAGTGTGTCACGGGAGCGAGTCTCCGAACTGTCCTGTGTTGCTACAGTTAGGATCAAAGGTTCCTGTGAAGCAGTGTGTCACGGGAGCGAGTCTCCGAACTGTCGTGTGTTGCTACAGTTAGGATCAAAGGTTCCTGTGAAGCAGTGTGTCACGGGAGCGAGTCTCCCAACTGTCGTGTGTTGCTACAGTTAGGATCAAAGGTTCCTGTGAAGCAGTGTGTCACGGGAGCGAGTCTCCCAACTGTCGTGTGTTGCTACAGTTAGGATCAAAGGTTCCTGTGAAGCAGTGTGTCACGGGAGCGAGTCTCCGAACTGTCGTGTGTTGCTACAGTTAGGATCAAAGGTTCCTGTGAAGCAGTGTGTCACGGGAGCGAGTCTCCCAACTGTCGTGTGTTGCTACAGTTAGGATCAAAGGTTCCTGTGAAGCAGTGTGTCACGGGAGCGAGTCTCCCAACTGTCGTGTGTTGCTACAGTTAGGATCAAAGGTTCCTGTGAAGCAGTGTGTCACGGGAGCGAGTCTCCCAACTGTCCTGTGTTGCTACAGTTAGGATCAAAGGTTCCTGTGAAGCAGTGTGTCACGGGAGCGAGTCTCCCAACTGTCGTGTGTTGCTACAGTTAGGATCAAAGGTTCCTGTGAAGCAGTGTGTCACGGGAGCGAGTCTCCCAACTGTCGTGTGTTGCTACAGTTAGGATCAAAGGTTCCTGTGAAGCAGTGTGTCACGGGAGCGAGTCTCCCAACTGTCGTGTGTTGCTACAGTTAGGATCAAAGGTTCCTGTGAAGCAGTGTGTCACGGGAGCGAGTCTCCGAACTGTCGTGTGTTGCTACAGTTAGGATCAAAGGTTCCTGTGAAGCAGTGTGTCACGGGAGCGAGTCTCCCAACTGTCGTGTGTTGCTACAGTTAGGATCAAAGGTTCCTGTGAAGCAGTGTGTCACGGGAGCGAGTCTCCCAACTGTCGTGTGTTGCTACAGTTAGGATCAAAGGTTCCTGTGAAGCAGTGTGTCACGGGAGCGAGTCTCCCAACTGTCCTGTGTTGCTACAGTTAGGATCAAAGGTTCCTGTGAAGCAGTGTGTCACGGGAGCGAGTCTCCGAACTGTCGTGTGTTGCTACAGTTAGGATCAAAGGTTCCTGTGAAGCAGTGTGTCACGGGAGCGAGTCTCCCAACTGTCGTGTGTTGCTACAGTTAGGATCAAAGGTTCCTGTGAAGCAGTGTGTCACGGGAGCGAGTCTCCCAACTGTCGTGTGTTGCTACAGTTAGGATCAAAGGTTCCTGTGAAGCAGTGTGTCACGGGAGCGAGTCTCCCAACTGTCGTGTGTTGCTACAGTTAGGATCAAAGGTTCCTGTGAAGCAGTGTGTCACGGGAGCGAGTCTCCGAACTGTCGTGTGTTGCTACAGTTAGGATCAAAGGTTCCTGTGAAGCAGTGTGTCACGGGAGCGAGTCTCCGAACTGTCGTGTGTTGCTACAGTTAGGATCAAAGGTTCCTGTGAAGCAGTGTGTCACGGGAGCGAGTCTCCGAACTGTCGTGTGTTGCTACAGTTAGGATCAAAGGTTCCTGTGAAGCAGTGTGTCACGGGAGCGAGTCTCCGAACTGTCGTGTGTTGCTACAGTTAGGATCAAAGGTTCCTGTGAAGCAGTGTGTCACGGGAGCGAGTCTCCGAACTGTCGTGTGTTGCTACAGTTAGGATCAAAGGTTCCTGTGAAGCAGTGTGTCACGGGAGCGAGTCTCCCAACTGTCGTGTGTTGCTACAGTTAGGATCAAAGGTTCCTGTGAAGCAGTGTGTCACGGGAGCGAGTCTCCGAACTGTCGTGTGTTGCTACAGTTAGGATCAAAGGTTCCTGTGAAGCAGTGTGTCACGGGAGCGAGTCTCCGAACTGTCGTGTGTTGCTACAGTTAGGATCAAAGGTTCCTGTGAAGCAGTGTGTCACGGGAGCGAGTCTCCCAACTGTCGTGTGTTGCTACAGTTAGGATCAAAGGTTCCTGTGAAGCAGTGTGTCACGGGAGCGAGTCTCCCAACTGTCGTGTGTTGCTACAGTTAGGATCAAAGGTTCCTGTGAAGCAGTGTGTCACGGGAGCGAGTCTCCGAACTGTCGTGTGTTGCTACAGTTAGGATCAAAGGTTCCTGTGAAGCAGTGTGTCACGGGAGCGAGTCTCCCAACTGTCGTGTGTTGCTACAGTTAGGATCAAAGGTTCCTGTGAAGCAGTGTGTCACGGGAGCGAGTCTCCGAACTGTCGTGTGTTGCTACAGTTAGGATCAAAGGTTCCTGTGAAGCAGTGTGTCACGGGAGCGAGTCTCCGAACTGTCGTGTGTTGCTACAGTTAGGATCAAAGGTTCCTGTGAAGCAGTGTGTCACGGGAGCGAGTCTCCCAACTGTCGTGTGTTGCTACAGTTAGGATCAAAGGTTCCTGTGAAGCAGTGTGTCACGGGAGCGAGTCTCCCAACTGTCGTGTGTTGCTACAGTTAGGATCAAAGGTTCCTGTGAAGCAGTGTGTCACGGGAGCGAGTCTCCCAACTGTCCTGTGTTGCTACAGTTAGGATCAAAGGTTCCTGTGAAGCAGTGTGTCACGGGAGCGAGTCTCCGAACTGTCGTGTGTTGCTACAGTTAGGATCAAAGGTTCCTGTGAAGCAGTGTGTCACGGGAGCGAGTCTCCCAACTGTCGTGTGTTGCTACAGTTAGGATCAAAGGTTCCTGTGAAGCAGTGTGTCACGGGAGCGAGTCTCCCAACTGTCGTGTGTTGCTACAGTTAGGATCAAAGGTTCCTGTGAAGCAGTGTGTCACGGGAGCGAGTCTCCCAACTGTCGTGTGTTGCTACAGTTAGGATCAAAGGTTCCTGTGAAGCAGTGTGTCACGGGAGCGAGTCTCCCAACTGTCCTGTGTTGCTACAGTTAGGATCAAAGGTTCCTGTGAAGCAGTGTGTCACGGGAGCGAGTCTCCCAACTGTCGTGTGTTGCTACAGTTAGGATCAAAGGTTCCTGTGAAGCAGTGTGTCACGGGAGCGAGTCTCCGAACTGTCCTGTGTTGCTACAGTTAGGATCAAAGGTTCCTGTGAAGCAGTGTGTCACGGGAGCGAGTCTCCCAACTGTCGTGTGTTGCTACAGTTAGGATCAAAGGTTCCTGTGAAGCAGTGTGTCACGGGAGCGAGTCTCCCAACTGTGCTGTGTTGCTACAGTTAGGATCAAAGGTTCCTGTGAAGCAGTGTGTCACGGGAGCGAGTCTCCGAACTGTCGTGTGTTGCTACAGTTAGGATCAAAGGTTCCTGTGAAGCAGTGTGTCACGGGAGCGAGTCTCCCAACTGTCGTGTGTTGCTACAGTTAGGATCAAAGGTTCCTGTGAAGCAGTGTGTCACGGGAGCGAGTCTCCCAACTGTCGTGTGTTGCTACAGTTAGGATCAAAGGTTCCTGTGAAGCAGTGTGTCACGGGAGCGAGTCTCCCAACTGTCGTGTGTTGCTACAGTTAGGATCAAAGGTTCCTGTGAAGCAGTGTGTCACGGGAGCGAGTCTCCGAACTGTCGTGTGTTGCTACAGTTAGGATCAAAGGTTCCTGTGAAGCAGTGTGTCACGGGAGCGAGTCTCCGAACTGTCGTGTGTTGCTACAGTTAGGATCAAAGGTTCCTGTGAAGCAGTGTGTCACGGGAGCGAGTCTCCGAACTGTCGTGTGTTGCTACAGTTAGGATCAAAGGTTCCTGTGAAGCAGTGTGTCACGGGAGCGAGTCTCCCAACTGTCGTGTGTTGCTACAGTTAGGATCAAAGGTTCCTGTGAAGCAGTGTGTCACGGGAGCGAGTCTCCCAACTGTCGTGTGTTGCTACAGTTAGGATCAAAGGTTCCTGTGAAGCAGTGTGTCACGGGAGCGAGTCTCCGAACTGTCGTGTGTTGCTACAGTTAGGATCAAAGGTTCCTGTGAAGCAGTGTGTCACGGGAGCGAGTCTCCGAACTGTCGTGTGTTGCTACAGTTAGGATCAAAGGTTCCTGTGAAGCAGTGTGTCACGGGAGCGAGTCTCCCAACTGTCCTGTGTTGCTACAGTTAGGATCAAAGGTTCCTGTGAAGCAGTGTGTCACGGGAGCGAGTCTCCCAACTGTCGTGTGTTGCTACAGTTAGGATCAAAGGTTCCTGTGAAGCAGTGTGTCACGGGAGCGAGTCTCCCAACTGTCCTGTGTTGCTACAGTTAGGATCAAAGGTTCCTGTGAAGCAGTGTGTCACGGGAGCGAGTCTCCCAACTGTCGTGTGTTGCTACAGTTAGGATCAAAGGTTCCTGTGAAGCAGTGTGTCACGGGAGCGAGTCTCCGAACTGTCGTGTGTTGCTACAGTTAGGATCAAAGGTTCCTGTGAAGCAGTGTGTCACGGGAGCGAGTCTCCCAACTGTCGTGTGTTGCTACAGTTAGGATCAAAGGTTCCTGTGAAGCAGTGTGTCACGGGAGCGAGTCTCCCAACTGTCGTGTGTTGCTACAGTTAGGATCAAAGGTTCCTGTGAAGCAGTGTGTCACGGGAGCGAGTCTCCCAACTGTCGTGTGTTGCTACAGTTAGGATCAAAGGTTCCTGTGAAGCAGTGTGTCACGGGAGCGAGTCTCCCAACTGTCGTGTGTTGCTACAGTTAGGATCAAAGGTTCCTGTGAAGCAGTGTGTCACGGGAGCGAGTCTCCGAACTGTCGTGTGTTGCTACAGTTAGGATCAAAGGTTCCTGTGAAGCAGTGTGTCACGGGAGCGAGTCTCCCAACTGTCGTGTGTTGCTACAGTTAGGATCAAAGGTTCCTGTGAAGCAGTGTGTCACGGGAGCGAGTCTCCGAACTGTCGTGTGTTGCTACAGTTAGGATCAAAGGTTCCTGTGAAGCAGTGTGTCACGGGAGCGAGTCTCCGAACTGTCGTGTGTTGCTACAGTTAGGATCAAAGGTTCCTGTGAAGCAGTGTGTCACGGGAGCGAGTCTCCGAACTGTCGTGTGTTGCTACAGTTAGGATCAAAGGTTCCTGTGAAGCAGTGTGTCACGGGAGCGAGTCTCCGAACTGTCGTGTGTTGCTACAGTTAGGATCAAAGGTTCCTGTGAAGCAGTGTGTCACGGGAGCGAGTCTCCGAACTGTCGTGTGTTGCTACAGTTAGGATCAAAGGTTCCTGTGAAGCAGTGTGTCACGGGAGCGAGTCTCCGAACTGTCCTGTGTTGCTACAGTTAGGATCAAAGGTTCCTGTGAAGCAGTGTGTCACGGGAGCGAGTCTCCCAACTGTCGTGTGTTGCTACAGTTAGGATCAAAGGTTCCTGTGAAGCAGTGTGTCACGGGAGCGAGTCTCCGAACTGTCGTGTGTTGCTACAGTTAGGATCAAAGGTTCCTGTGAAGCAGTGTGTCACGGGAGCGAGTCTCCGAACTGTCGTGTGTTGCTACAGTTAGGATCAAAGGTTCCTGTGAAGCAGTGTGTCACGGGAGCGAGTCTCCGAACTGTCCTGTGTTGCTACAGTTAGGATCAAAGGTTCCTGTGAAGCAGTGTGTCACGGGAGCGAGTCTCCCAACTGTCGTGTGTTGCTACAGTTAGGATCAAAGGTTCCTGTGAAGCAGTGTGTCACGGGAGCGAGTCTCCGAACTGTCGTGTGTTGCTACAGTTAGGATCAAAGGTTCCTGTGAAGCAGTGTGTCACGGGAGCGAGTCTCCGAACTGTCGTGTGTTGCTACAGTTAGGATCAAAGGTTCCTGTGAAGCAGTGTGTCACGGGAGCGAGTCTCCGAACTGTCGTGTGTTGCTACAGTTAGGATCAAAGGTTCCTGTGAAGCAGTGTGTCACGGGAGCGAGTCTCCGAACTGTCGTGTGTTGCTACAGTTAGGATCAAAGGTTCCTGTGAAGCAGTGTGTCACGGGAGCGAGTCTCCGAACTGTCGTGTGTTGCTACAGTTAGGATCAAAGGTTCCTGTGAAGCAGTGTGTCACGGGAGCGAGTCTCCGAACTGTCGTGTGTTGCTACAGTTAGGATCAAAGGTTCCTGTGAAGCAGTGTGTCACGGGAGCGAGTCTCCGAACTGTCGTGTGTTGCTACAGTTAGGATCAAAGGTTCCTGTGAAGCAGTGTGTCACGGGAGCGAGTCTCCGAACTGTCGTGTGTTGCTACAGTTAGGATCAAAGGTTCCTGTGAAGCAGTGTGTCACGGGAGCGAGTCTCCGAACTGTCGTGTGTTGCTACAGTTAGGATCAAAGGTTCCTGTGAAGCAGTGTGTCACGGGAGCGAGTCTCCGAACTGTCGTGTGTTGCTACAGTTAGGATCAAAGGTTCCTGTGAAGCAGTGTGTCACGGGAGCGAGTCTCCGAACTGTCGTGTGTTGCTACAGTTAGGATCAAAGGTTCCTGTGAAGCAGTGTGTCACGGGAGCGAGTCTCCCAACTGTCGTGTGTTGCTACAGTTAGGATCAAAGGTTCCTGTGAAGCAGTGTGTCACGGGAGCGAGTCTCCGAACTGTCCTGTGTTGCTACAGTTAGGATCAAAGGTTCCTGTGAAGCAGTGTGTCACGGGAGCGAGTCTCCGAACTGTCGTGTGTTGCTACAGTTAGGATCAAAGGTTCCTGTGAAGCAGTGTGTCACGGGAGCGAGTCTCCGAACTGTCCTGTGTTGCTACAGTTAGGATCAAAGGTTCCTGTGAAGCAGTGTGTCACGGGAGCGAGTCTCCCAACTGTCGTGTGTTGCTACAGTTAGGATCAAAGGTTCCTGTGAAGCAGTGTGTCACGGGAGCGAGTCTCCGAACTGTCGTGTGTTGCTACAGTTAGGATCAAAGGTTCCTGTGAAGCAGTGTGTCACGGGAGCGAGTCTCCGAACTGTCGTGTGTTGCTACAGTTAGGATCAAAGGTTCCTGTGAAGCAGTGTGTCACGGGAGCGAGTCTCCCAACTGTCGTGTGTTGCTACAGTTAGGATCAAAGGTTCCTGTGAAGCAGTGTGTCACGGGAGCGAGTCTCCGAACTGTCGTGTGTTGCTACAGTTAGGATCAAAGGTTCCTGTGAAGCAGTGTGTCACGGGAGCGAGTCTCCCAACTGTCGTGTGTTGCTACAGTTAGGATCAAAGGTTCCTGTGAAGCAGTGTGTCACGGGAGCGAGTCTCCCAACTGTCGTGTGTTGCTACAGTTAGGATCAAAGGTTCCTGTGAAGCAGTGTGTCACGGGAGCGAGTCTCCCAACTGTCCTGTGTTGCTACAGTTAGGATCAAAGGTTCCTGTGAAGCAGTGTGTCACGGGAGCGAGTCTCCGAACTGTCGTGTGTTGCTACAGTTAGGATCAAAGGTTCCTGTGAAGCAGTGTGTCACGGGAGCGAGTCTCCCAACTGTCGTGTGTTGCTACAGTTAGGATCAAAGGTTCCTGTGAAGCAGTGTGTCACGGGAGCGAGTCTCCCAACTGTCGTGTGTTGCTACAGTTAGGATCAAAGGTTCCTGTGAAGCAGTGTGTCACGGGAGCGAGTCTCCCAACTGTCGTGTGTTGCTACAGTTAGGATCAAAGGTTCCTGTGAAGCAGTGTGTCACGGGAGCGAGTCTCCCAACTGTCCTGTGTTGCTACAGTTAGGATCAAAGGTTCCTGTGAAGCAGTGTGTCACGGGAGCGAGTCTCCCAACTGTCGTGTGTTGCTACAGTTAGGATCAAAGGTTCCTGTGAAGCAGTGTGTCACGGGAGCGAGTCTCCGAACTGTCGTGTGTTGCTACAGTTAGGATCAAAGGTTCCTGTGAAGCAGTGTGTCACGGGAGCGAGTCTCCCAACTGTCGTGTGTTGCTACAGTTAGGATCAAAGGTTCCTGTGAAGCAGTGTGTCACGGGAGCGAGTCTCCCAACTGTGCTGTGTTGCTACAGTTAGGATCAAAGGTTCCTGTGAAGCAGTGTGTCACGGGAGCGAGTCTCCGAACTGTCGTGTGTTGCTACAGTTAGGATCAAAGGTTCCTGTGAAGCAGTGTGTCACGGGAGCGAGTCTCCCAACTGTCGTGTGTTGCTACAGTTAGGATCAAAGGTTCCTGTGAAGCAGTGTGTCACGGGAGCGAGTCTCCCAACTGTCGTGTGTTGCTACAGTTAGGATCAAAGGTTCCTGTGAAGCAGTGTGTCACGGGAGCGAGTCTCCCAACTGTCGTGTGTTGCTACAGTTAGGATCAAAGGTTCCTGTGAAGCAGTGTGTCACGGGAGCGAGTCTCCGAACTGTCGTGTGTTGCTACAGTTAGGATCAAAGGTTCCTGTGAAGCAGTGTGTCACGGGAGCGAGTCTCCCAACTGTCGTGTGTTGCTACAGTTAGGATCAAAGGTTCCTGTGAAGCAGTGTGTCACGGGAGCGAGTCTCCCAACTGTCGTGTGTTGCTACAGTTAGGATCAAAGGTTCCTGTGAAGCAGTGTGTCACGGGAGCGAGTCTCCGAACTGTCGTGTGTTGCTACAGTTAGGATCAAAGGTTCCTGTGAAGCAGTGTGTCACGGGAGCGAGTCTCCCAACTGTCGTGTGTTGCTACAGTTAGGATCAAAGGTTCCTGTGAAGCAGTGTGTCACGGGAGCGAGTCTCCCAACTGTCGTGTGTTGCTACAGTTAGGATCAAAGGTTCCTGTGAAGCAGTGTGTCACGGGAGCGAGTCTCCCAACTGTCGTGTGTTGCTACAGTTAGGATCAAAGGTTCCTGTGAAGCAGTGTGTCACGGGAGCGAGTCTCCGAACTGTCGTGTGTTGCTACAGTTAGGATCAAAGGTTCCTGTGAAGCAGTGTGTCACGGGAGCGAGTCTCCGAACTGTCGTGTGTTGCTACAGTTAGGATCAAAGGTTCCTGTGAAGCAGTGTGTCACGGGAGCGAGTCTCCCAACTGTCGTGTGTTGCTACAGTTAGGATCAAAGGTTCCTGTGAAGCAGTGTGTCACGGGAGCGAGTCTCCGAACTGTCGTGTGTTGCTACAGTTAGGATCAAAGGTTCCTGTGAAGCAGTGTGTCACGGGAGCGAGTCTCCCAACTGTCGTGTGTTGCTACAGTTAGGATCAAAGGTTCCTGTGAAGCAGTGTGTCACGGGAGCGAGTCTCCGAACTGTCGTGTGTTGCTACAGTTAGGATCAAAGGTTCCTGTGAAGCAGTGTGTCACGGGAGCGAGTCTCCCAACTGTCGTGTGTTGCTACAGTTAGGATCAAAGGTTCCTGTGAAGCAGTGTGTCACGGGAGCGAGTCTCCGAACTGTCGTGTGTTGCTACAGTTAGGATCAAAGGTTCCTGTGAAGCAGTGTGTCACGGGAGCGAGTCTCCCAACTGTCGTGTGTTGCTACAGTTAGGATCAAAGGTTCCTGTGAAGCAGTGTGTCACGGGAGCGAGTCTCCGAACTGTCGTGTGTTGCTACAGTTAGGATCAAAGGTTCCTGTGAAGCAGTGTGTCACGGGAGCGAGTCTCCCAACTGTCGTGTGTTGCTACAGTTAGGATCAAAGGTTCCTGTGAAGCAGTGTGTCACGGGAGCGAGTCTCCCAACTGTCGTGTGTTGCTACAGTTAGGATCAAAGGTTCCTGTGAAGCAGTGTGTCACGGGAGCGAGTCTCCCAACTGTCGTGTGTTGCTACAGTTAGGATCAAAGGTTCCTGTGAAGCAGTGTGTCACGGGAGCGAGTCTCCCAACTGTCGTGTGTTGCTACAGTTAGGATCAAAGGTTCCTGTGAAGCAGTGTGTCACGGGAGCGAGTCTCCGAACTGTCGTGTGTTGCTACAGTTAGGATCAAAGGTTCCTGTGAAGCAGTGTGTCACGGGAGCGAGTCTCCGAACTGTCGTGTGTTGCTACAGTTAGGATCAAAGGTTCCTGTGAAGCAGTGTGTCACGGGAGCGAGTCTCCGAACTGTCGTGTGTTGCTACAGTTAGGATCAAAGGTTCCTGTGAAGCAGTGTGTCACGGGAGCGAGTCTCCGAACTGTCGTGTGTTGCTACAGTTAGGATCAAAGGTTCCTGTGAAGCAGTGTGTCACGGGAGCGAGTCTCCCAACTGTCGTGTGTTGCTACAGTTAGGATCAAAGGTTCCTGTGAAGCAGTGTGTCACGGGAGCGAGTCTCCCAACTGTCTGTGTTGCTACAGTTAGGATCAAAGGTTCCTGTGAAGCAGTGTGTCACGGGAGCGAGTCTCCGAACTGTCGTGTGTTGCTACAGTTAGGATCAAAGGTTCCTGTGAAGCAGTGTGTCACGGGAGCGAGTCTCCGAACTGTCGTGTGTTGCTACAGTTAGGATCAAAGGTTCCTGTGAAGCAGTGTGTCACGGGAGCGAGTCTCCGAACTGTCGTGTGTTGCTACAGTTAGGATCAAAGGTTCCTGTGAAGCAGTGTGTCACGGGAGCGAGTCTCCGAACTGTCGTGTGTTGCTACAGTTAGGATCAAAGGTTCCTGTGAAGCAGTGTGTCACGGGAGCGAGTCTCCGAACTGTCGTGTGTTGCTACAGTTAGGATCAAAGGTTCCTGTGAAGCAGTGTGTCACGGGAGCGAGTCTCCGAACTGTCGTGTGTTGCTACAGTTAGGATCAAAGGTTCCTGTGAAGCAGTGTGTCACGGGAGCGAGTCTCCGAACTGTCGTGTGTTGCTACAGTTAGGATCAAAGGTTCCTGTGAAGCAGTGTGTCACGGGAGCGAGTCTCCCAACTGTCGTGTGTTGCTACAGTTAGGATCAAAGGTTCCTGTGAAGCAGTGTGTCACGGGAGCGAGTCTCCGAACTGTCGTGTGTTGCTACAGTTAGGATCAAAGGTTCCTGTGAAGCAGTGTGTCACGGGAGCGAGTCTCCGAACTGTCGTGTGTTGCTACAGTTAGGATCAAAGGTTCCTGTGAAGCAGTGTGTCACGGGAGCGAGTCTCCCAACTGTCGTGTGTTGCTACAGTTAGGATCAAAGGTTCCTGTGAAGCAGTGTGTCACGGGAGCGAGTCTCCCAACTGTCGTGTGTTGCTACAGTTAGGATCAAAGGTTCCTGTGAAGCAGTGTGTCACGGGAGCGAGTCTCCCAACTGTCCTGTGTTGCTACAGTTAGGATCAAAGGTTCCTGTGAAGCAGTGTGTCACGGGAGCGAGTCTCCGAACTGTCGTGTGTTGCTACAGTTAGGATCAAAGGTTCCTGTGAAGCAGTGTGTCACGGGAGCGAGTCTCCCAACTGTCGTGTGTTGCTACAGTTAGGATCAAAGGTTCCTGTGAAGCAGTGTGTCACGGGAGCGAGTCTCCCAACTGTCGTGTGTTGCTACAGTTAGGATCAAAGGTTCCTGTGAAGCAGTGTGTCACGGGAGCGAGTCTCCCAACTGTCGTGTGTTGCTACAGTTAGGATCAAAGGTTCCTGTGAAGCAGTGTGTCACGGGAGCGAGTCTCCCAACTGTCGTGTGTTGCTACAGTTAGGATCAAAGGTTCCTGTGAAGCAGTGTGTCACGGGAGCGAGTCTCCCAACTGTCGTGTGTTGCTACAGTTAGGATCAAAGGTTCCTGTGAAGCAGTGTGTCACGGGAGCGAGTCTCCGAACTGTCGTGTGTTGCTACAGTTAGGATCAAAGGTTCCTGTGAAGCAGTGTGTCACGGGAGCGAGTCTCCCAACTGTCGTGTGTTGCTACAGTTAGGATCAAAGGTTCCTGTGAAGCAGTGTGTCACGGGAGCGAGTCTCCCAACTGTCTGTGTTGCTACAGTTAGGATCAAAGGTTCCTGTGAAGCAGTGTGTCACGGGAGCGAGTCTCCGAACTGTCGTGTGTTGCTACAGTTAGGATCAAAGGTTCCTGTGAAGCAGTGTGTCACGGGAGCGAGTCTCCCAACTGTCCTGTGTTGCTACAGTTAGGATCAAAGGTTCCTGTGAAGCAGTGTGTCACGGGAGCGAGTCTCCCAACTGTCGTGTGTTGCTACAGTTAGGATCAAAGGTTCCTGTGAAGCAGTGTGTCACGGGAGCGAGTCTCCCAACTGTCGTGTGTTGCTACAGTTAGGATCAAAGGTTCCTGTGAAGCAGTGTGTCACGGGAGCGAGTCTCCGAACTGTCGTGTGTTGCTACAGTTAGGATCAAAGGTTCCTGTGAAGCAGTGTGTCACGGGAGCGAGTCTCCGAACTGTCCTGTGTTGCTACAGTTAGGATCAAAGGTTCCTGTGAAGCAGTGTGTCACGGGAGCGAGTCTCCGAACTGTCGTGTGTTGCTACAGTTAGGATCAAAGGTTCCTGTGAAGCAGTGTGTCACGGGAGCGAGTCTCCCAACTGTCGTGTGTTGCTACAGTTAGGATCAAAGGTTCCTGTGAAGCAGTGTGTCACGGGAGCGAGTCTCCCAACTGTCGTGTGTTGCTACAGTTAGGATCAAAGGTTCCTGTGAAGCAGTGTGTCACGGGAGCGAGTCTCCCAACTGTCGTGTGTTGCTACAGTTAGGATCAAAGGTTCCTGTGAAGCAGTGTGTCACGGGAGCGAGTCTCCCAACTGTCGTGTGTTGCTACAGTTAGGATCAAAGGTTCCTGTGAAGCAGTGTGTCACGGGAGCGAGTCTCCCAACTGTCGTGTGTTGCTACAGTTAGGATCAAAGGTTCCTGTGAAGCAGTGTGTCACGGGAGCGAGTCTCCCAACTGTCGTGTGTTGCTACAGTTAGGATCAAAGGTTCCTGTGAAGCAGTGTGTCACGGGAGCGAGTCTCCCAACTGTCGTGTGTTGCTACAGTTAGGATCAAAGGTTCCTGTGAAGCAGTGTGTCACGGGAGCGAGTCTCCCAACTGTCCTGTGTTGCTACAGTTAGGATCAAAGGTTCCTGTGAAGCAGTGTGTCACGGGAGCGAGTCTCCCAACTGTCGTGTGTTGCTACAGTTAGGATCAAAGGTTCCTGTGAAGCAGTGTGTCACGGGAGCGAGTCTCCGAACTGTCGTGTGTTGCTACAGTTAGGATCAAAGGTTCCTGTGAAGCAGTGTGTCACGGGAGCGAGTCTCCCAACTGTCGTGTGTTGCTACAGTTAGGATCAAAGGTTCCTGTGAAGCAGTGTGTCACGGGAGCGAGTCTCCCAACTGTCGTGTGTTGCTACAGTTAGGATCAAAGGTTCCTGTGAAGCAGTGTGTCACGGGAGCGAGTCTCCCAACTGTCGTGTGTTGCTACAGTTAGGATCAAAGGTTCCTGTGAAGCAGTGTGTCACGGGAGCGAGTCTCCAACTGTCGTGTGTTGCTACAGTTAGGATCAAAGGTTCCTGTGAAGCAGTGTGTCACGGGAGCGAGTCTCCGAACTGTCGTGTGTTGCTACAGTTAGGATCAAAGGTTCCTGTGAAGCAGTGTGTCACGGGAGCGAGTCTCCCAACTGTCGTGTGTTGCTACAGTTAGGATCAAAGGTTCCTGTGAAGCAGTGTGTCACGGGAGCGAGTCTCCGAACTGTCGTGTGTTGCTACAGTTAGGATCAAAGGTTCCTGTGAAGCGGTGTGTCACGGGAGCGAGTCTCCCAACTGTCGTGTGTTGCTACAGTTAGGATCAAAGGTTCCTGTGAAGCAGTGTGTCACGGGAGCGAGTCTCCGAACTGTCGTGTGTTGCTACAGTTAGGATCAAAGGTTCCTGTGAAGCAGTGTGTCACGGGAGCGAGTCTCCGAACTGTCGTGTGTTGCTACAGTTAGGATCAAAGGTTCCTGTGAAGCAGTGTGTCACGGGAGCGAGTCTCCGAAGTGTCCTGTGTTGCTACAGTTAGGATCAAAGGTTCCTGTGAAGCAGTGTGTCACGGGAGCGAGTCTCCCAACTGTCGTGTGTTGCTACAGTTAGGATCAAA